>MU184294.1:58158-107014 GCA_016904865.1 Pissodes strobi | reverse complement strand
TTTTTCCCCAAAATTCCCCCTTAAATTAGAGCCCCGGTCCCCCATATCCCCCATATGGTCAAAGGTAGCCCCCCACGAGGTGCATCTACCATAAAAACTTCGAGCCCGTAGCTCTTCCCGTTCTGCCGAAATGAAATATTTTAGTTCTTCCTTCTCCCCCCTCTCCTGGACGAACGGGTGGAAGGGGGGGAAGGGGGGCAGTTTCCATCCAGGATCCTCATTTTACCTCGGCTGCATATCCTGAAAATTTCAACCCTCTAGCTATACTGGGACATGCATAACCGTTTCAACTTTGATAAGCGTTTCACTTTGATAAGCGTTTCATTACTTTACTGTCGCTAAAGAAGTTTCATTTCAATAATGAGAAATATTAATCCCACTCATTTGGAGAAATCTACATAAAATTCAAGAAAAATTACACTTAACATGATTGTACATACACACCGAAGAAAAAAAGTGATCGATACAACCAATCACAGACGCGGATTGAGTATGAGTAAAGGAAACCATTATGAACACTCAAACTTGGATTTGCATATCATTTAGTTTAGATCACTGATGACCAGGCCTGGATCCTTGTTGCACCACAGAATGGTTGTGTCATTAGCAAACAAAGTAAAATATTCCTTGATATGAATTTTAGTGATGCCATTTATGAATATTAGGAACAAGAACCGATCACTGCGGTACACCTCAACTCACTAATTGCCCTCCAGATGACACAATATTTAGACGAATAGCCTCTGAGAGCTAACGTCAGAGGTGTTCTTCCTTATAGGAAATCTAACTGATCATGATGAAAAATGTCCGATCTTTGAGTAAGTTCAAATCTTGCTATGCTCTCTATCAATTTACACAATGTCGATAAAAGTGAAATGGCTCTATAGTTAGATGTAATGGATTGATATCCTCCCTTGTGTAGAGGGATTATTTTGGCCTAAACTTGAAGGAAATTGGCAGGATTGAAAGGAAAAAATAATTACATTGGAAAGAGCCAGAACGACAAATCCCTTAACATTGACTCTTTTGTACATAAAATTTCATGGGGCGCAGTGGAATTCTAATATCAGACAGAAATGTTAAAGGATTCCAGGAAGAAGGAAGATTTTACTGGGCTTGCTTGAGATTGCTTCTAGAAGTATTAACTTTAAAAGTAATTTCGCCAGAATATCCTCCCAGGTTTAAATGGTTAATTGAAAATCTAGAAGTCGCAAAGGAACTGGGAGATAAGGGAGAAGCACAATATGATACATTCAAACGAGGAAGAACAACCACACTTGACTCAAACAACAGATAAGAAGGAATAAATGAATAGTTCAAGACTACGTGGAAGAAATACATCAAATTAAGATCTAAAGCAACCAACTTCAAAACATCTTCGAAATCAAATAAGAAAAGAAATGAGGACGTACAAAGATTGAAGATATTAATAGACACGATGAACAGAGAAATTATTGCAAGGTACTTGGACACCACAAACATATTGGAAGACATTTATACAGTAATATATGCAGCAACCTTATCCGCTTAGCAGTACTAACATGTAACAAGCAGAAAACTTTGGGATAGAAAAACATTTAACAGATAGGAAACTTTAAGACAGAAAAAACTAAAATCAACAAACAGGCTTAAATGGCAAAGAAGGATTAAAAACAATTTAGGTAATAAAGCTGAGAGCAGACATGGGAAGGCTAACAAAATGGGAAAAGAAAATATTAGAACACATTGAAAGTATAAAAAAATTAAAGAACGATGACATCCTTGGCTGAAAACTGAACTGTACAGTCCTCAAGAGGCTATGTTTGTGGATACAGCTAACGATAAGCCACTTTATCATCAATGCTAAAAGCAATGAAATAGGCCTAGATATCGAGATCATTCAGTTATTTTTCCCCTTAAAAACTGGAATAACTCCGGTCGGTTTCAAAGAAGAAGGAGTATAAGTTGATATACCAAATGTATTGTCTCTGCAAGTGTGTCTCTGGTCAGATGCCTTGAAGAGATCCATTCAGAGCCAGCCCGCTAGCTTCGGTATTTTCAAAAGTGGCTGCTCAAAACTACCTTAACAGTCAACAATAGAGCACTCTTTTCGAATGCTTATTCGCTTTTTCCAAAAATATGGAACATATGGTTCTGTTCGGATGCTTCGTTCAATAAAAGAAAATGGTTATTGAATTTGAACCAGAACCGATATTTGAAAAGCCAGGTTCTATTATACTCGACGCGCCGAACAGAGTCACCAATCGCGGAAACAATTCGTCTTATTTTATGACTGAATCGACCCAATGTTTTGTTTTTCATTTCGATTTTTCTTATCCATAATACAAAATATAAAAATAGAGTGTGTTAATCAAAGTTCCTATGTTTGGAATCAATGGAATCATAAAATAAGAAGAATTATTGTATCCGTGTTTTCCGTGTTTGGTGAATCTGTTCGGCGCGTCGAGTATAGAGTTGAAATTGAAATTCAAGCATAGTTACAGATGCCCAAACATAATATAATGTGAAATTTTTAATATGTAAAATTGTCTAAAAATAGGAAAAAGGAAAATGACAAAAAAGAAAAAGAGAAAACCACAGCTTCAGATTTAGATTTGTTTTTAGATTTTCGGCTGACAAATATGATATGAAAAATATCTTAACGACAATTTTAAATTGCTTTCCATGAAGGCTTTAAACTGATGCAGGTAGGCGAATTAGTTAAGCCGATTTCGTGCCATAGTGGTGAAAATCAGAATGAATTACACATAAAGCTTTGTTCTTGTGAATTTCTATAGTAATTGATGGCGATGGCGATGGAAGCGTCAAGACATTTAAACTTATGAAGTGTAGTTTGCAGTAATCACTCATTCAATTGCCCGGATAGGACGGCCTGCTTTGCAGTCTCAAGATGAACAGAGAGCTGGACGTGTTTTCCCCCTTACACCACACCATAACAGATCCGCTAGGGAAAAAGCACAAGGTAGATAAGAGGTAGATTGCTGGTTAAGAACAAGTTTCAATTTCCTTACTACAAACAGAGCGTAGAATAATTTGACATGCAACCATTCAACATAAATCAGCAAGTGTCAGGCTTAACACCAATGCATCACTATCCACCCATCACGATATTACGGATCGAAGAATAGCGGTTCTTGAGTTGGTGTTGTTGGTGTGTAATTTTAAAACATTTTTCGAAAACCACAGCCGTAAGTGCTAGCCGACTGCCCTCACACATGTCGTCAACCTCAATGTTCTTATCCTTGCAGTTTAGGGATGTATCGTCTGCTTAACATATACACTTACCAAGAGAGAATTAGAAACGAAAAAAGATTATTGATATTGTCACGAATAGTTTAGGGGGTAGCGCGTTTTTTAAAAGAATAACTTCTCAGAGAAGAGCCGCGTCGCGATTAGTACAATGACGGGGTCTCAATGCTTCCTTTAATCTTCCACTGTATGTTCTTGTTAAGATTTGCCATTATTTTGTGAATGTCATAAATATATTTTGAACGGGTACTTCTAAGATCTGCAGCGCCCTAATACACATCTGTTTTGTATTACGGCACCAGACCCTTAACCTTAACTGTTAGGGTACAGTTTTTTGTCTCTCTTAGATAAACTGATTTATAGATAGCCTATAGATAGCAATATGTTACTCCGTATTGTAAGAGGTAATTTTAGGGTCCTTCAGTCTTGTCTAAGCATCGCAACGAAGCAGTTTGTCGCTTCGTATTTTTTCTATGTTTTTCATTTTTACTTTTAAATAAAGACATACATTTTGGTTCAATCTCAATTGAAGCTTTTTATTTTCTGCTAATAAAACTTCAATAGTTCTATTCGTGAGGATACGCCTTGTTGAGCATGCCGGGGGGGTAACTGAGGTAGGCCGGGACCGAGTTACGTGGGGTAAGAAGAGATGATAAAGTAAGCACGTTTAGTTTATAACAATAACAATATATTAACGATAAAACTTTAACAATGATTATTGATCAGAAAAATGAGATTCTATTATAACCGATTACTACGGTGCGCATGTTTTCTCAATTTGAGGTACTGTTTATAGGTCTTTGTTTACTGTCTTATAATTTATAGTTTTTCTTAAGAGTTGGGTTTTATTTAAGAGCACGAAAATATTTCACTAAACTGTTTAACTGACTATTTAGACACTTGTCTTTCTCAGAACTCTGACAAACTTCTTGTCTTGACTTTACTATGGTGGTTGTGAAACCCTTGGTCCAAGCAGTCGTCAAGTGACTAACCGGTGCCAAGTTTGGTAAGGAATAATGGAGTAGAAACTAAAGCAGCTGAATAGCCAACTTTAAGAGAAGATAGAACCCGTAGGCAGTCGTCAAATGACTAACCTGGGAGCTGGAGGTGAGACCAAAGTCTGCCGAACTGAAGGTTCGTTAGCGTATTTATATTAAAAAGGTGATGATCATGGCATGCTTAAGGTTGAAAGTCGCTCCCGTTGATTGCTCGCGTTGTTTATAATTTGCTTTTAATGTTTATATAACAATCTCCAAGTTCAAGTTCAAACTTACGACAGGGTGATATTTCTTTAGTAGCTTATGCATTTTAGTAGATTACAATATACCTATATATGCAATCAACATGAAAGGCCTAAGAGTCGGTCCCTAAGGGAATCAACTCCTTACAACACCAACATCGGAGACTTCATTCGCATGGTAGACGCACAACCTCTTTGAGGACATGTATACGATTACAGCAGCTTTAAAGAAGTACCCCTAACATCATACCTGTAAAGCTTTTCAATTAGAAGCTTCTGCGAGACACAGTCGAACGCCTTACTTAGATCACATCAATTTACGTCTAAGTAACGACATAAAGCCTCCTGATTTGCCTACTGAACTTTTTGTGTTAAGAAACTTGGTAAAAGTCAGTAATGCACCTTTCAAAATTTTACATTTAAATAAATTAACTTAAAAAATTATTTCTAAAGTTCATTGATTCCGTTAGGCCTGCCTGTTTGATTTGGAAGCGAAGAACCAACAACCTCTAAATTCAAATTAATTAAAAATGTTTGTGGCTCAACACTAATGTTTAATTTTTGATATTTTGTATTGTAGTCGCATCTTTATTCGTTAATGCTCAAATTTATTATATATGTATATTTTTTTAATTATTTTGATTAGAAACGTTAATGGTTATAGTACATTTAAAAAGAAAATAAAACGTTTGCTTATTATATAAAAAAAGCGAGTCTGCTAGTACTCGAGGCACTGATGTGTAAACCTATCCTATATCGACATCACAGTTTATTTCGGACCGAATCAGTATAAACTGTGTCGACATGCAAAAATATTTGAGCAGCCCTCATAAAATCACTGCGCATGGTTATGATGTCACAGCCGCTTGAACATTTCTGTCTCCATCCGCTTGCACATTTCCGTCCCTTTTGCCGAGTTTTACCCTCATACCACCGCGTAAGAT
Source organism: Pissodes strobi (assembly GCA_016904865.1). Lineage (NCBI taxonomy): Eukaryota > Metazoa > Arthropoda > Insecta > Coleoptera > Curculionidae > Pissodes > Pissodes strobi. The sequence continues at coordinate 101,581 of MU184294.1, read as the reverse complement.
GTTTACACATTAAAACTAACCGTAATAATCAAAGCGAACCAAGCCGCGGGCAAAAGCTAAAACTCTCCTATGTCCTTTACTATACTCTTGAAAATATCTGTACAAAATTTCAAGATGATCGGTTGAGTATAGTTTATGCATGAAAGCGTAAGAAACAAACAAACAAACACATTCACATTTATAATATTATTAGTTATTCGCATTTATAATATTAATTAGGATTCTTTAATAATACTTACTGGCAGCATCAATCGGAGTGGATTAATTTACTGCACAAATTCGACATGAAAATCTAATGCCACCAGGAATAACATCCACCTTTGGATCCAAATACACTACGTATATAATATAATAATATATTGAGAAGCCAGACTGTCCACAACACAATCACTATCTTTTTCTTCGTCTCTTCCACGTCATCTGCCTGAACTTGCTATCTTTCTTTGACAAAATTTGAACTTGCTATATATTTCTCTGACAAAATTTGATTGTCTAAACTAATACGAGGAGCGATCAGTATATATAATTTGCTATTTATCTCAATGCGTGGATACAATACACTTTAAGTTGGTCATACCCGGTCACATAGGCCTTCACTTTTCCGTTCCCACATATGATTTCCATCCCATTTGCCGAGATTTACCCTCATACCGCCACGTAAGATGTTTACACATCAAAAGGTGTAATTTTTATTATCAGTTTCGTTCTGATATTTTTTATAAACCATAAATATGAACAATGTTTTAAATATGTTTTTAAATTACTCTTTCATTTATTTATTTATTTTAATGAGCTTTTTAATAATAATAATTAATTTGTTTTCATAAAATTATATCAGGACAATATTGCCAGCCGTAAAATCAGCTGTTCGGTTCATTAGAAAAAAATACCTTGCTTCACCACTGCATGCTATGCTGTATAAGTACTTACTTGCTAATAATCTTCGTATCGTATATGTTAAAAGTCTGTATATATTAAGTGATATTTTCTTAGATAAGATTTTTTCGTCTTACTTTCATTTTCCATTATTTTTATTCGGAGAGGTTATCTTTATTGCTAAAAATAATGTTTTACGTTCATTACTAAAGCAAATTATACAAAACATTATGTTAAACAATATACTTATCTTTCGCATATAAGTACGTTATCTAGTTAGTTCACAAGCATAATTTAGCAAATATAGATATAAAAAAACGTTCTAATTATCATCAAGCATTTTTAAAACCAATTTAAGTGCATACTTAAATATTTACGGCTATGTACACTATTTTTTAAATCGATAGATACGATCTGGTTATATACATTTTTAGTGTAATGATGTAGAGATTGGCGTAAATGAAAATGTATGTTCAGCGGCTGCATTGCTTGTAAAATTATATTAATAGAGTAAGTAGTAAGATGTAATGTAATAACTAGATATTAGGATTATTAGAAAAAATATATGATCCACACAAAGGAATTAAAAATTGACATCCAGTTGACATCCATCCTCTGGAATTAATTATAGTTTCTGCTGACAGAATACCTATAGGTACCTACAATGATTAACGTGAATTCTGGATGAAGCGAAATCTCCTAAAGATAATGTCGACATTGTTCGCCCTTTGAGGATTTCGCAAGTGCATATCTGTCCATTTTATCTAATAATGCCGGTAGGAATCTTTACAGTCTTTCGCTTTATTAGTCTCTTAAAACAGTTTGAATAAACCAATATAGGAAAGTTTCATGTTTAGTATTGACGCCTTGGCATGTCTTGTATTTTCTCTGAAAAGTTACAACAAAATTTGATGTCTTCCCAAAACCTGATGTAGTTTTCTACTGAGCTCTTCTCGGGCAATCTTGACATTACCTTCTCGAAGTACCTAACTTTAGAAATATTATTTCCTAAATCTGGAAAATGCTCGTCCTTGCTGCGATTGGCAGTAACCACACAAACTATTTTGGAAAGGCTATATAACGTTATATTAACTTTTAATATCATAGCACGAATGAATAAATCTCAAAACGCGGGCGAGAGATCCCTTGTACGTAGATCACGAGTCTAACCCATTGTGCGCTCACTCACATGTCAATTTAGCCCAGAATCCCAGCCTCTCTAGCGAAGCTACACAGCTTCTTTCGGTGGATTCTTCTTTTATTCTCCCGTTCAGCACGCAGCTCCCAAAGTACTAATTTTTTTCCTAGTTAATGCTGGACATTCGGCAAAAGATCATGAGAGCTGAAGCGGCCTATTTTTCAAAAAGCGTACAAATGAAGTGAAGAAAAAGACAACAATTTGTAAGATAAACATGAATCCCTCACAACAATATAGAACATAACTTACAAGTGGACAAATCCTCGTGCTCCAAGCACCTACTTTCTAGATCTTCCACGATCTGCAACAGGTGCAACTGCCTGTTCAAGCAATAGTATTGTCACGAAATGTTTTTTTTGCCCGTGATGCCCCGCTTTGTTTAGCGTGAAGCAGAAAGCACTTCAATTAAAAACAATAACAATGTCTATTGGTCAAAGACTTAATGATAAAACATTAACAATGTCTAGTGGTCAGAAACGTAATAAGATTATATTATACCCGATTACTAAGGTGCGCATGTTTTCTCGATTTGCGGTATATTTTGGAATTGTTTATAGGTCTTTCGTCACTGTTTTTATATATATAGTTTTTTCTAAGAGATCGTGTTTTGTTTTATTTAAGGTTGGTTTGCTCGTAAGATCACAGGAATATGCCACCACACTTTTAACTACTTATCAGACTCTACTTATCTTTCTCAGAACTTTGGCAAATTTATCATAGATTCGACTTTTACTACTGCGGTTATGAAACCCCCAGACTTCGCGACCATGTGATGGAGCCAAGCCTAGGTTTGGGTCATGAGAAACGGATTAGATCCTGAGGCGCCCATGTGAACAGCCTAGGAGCGGTTTAGAACCTTAAAGCGCCCATGTGGACAGCCCAGGAGCTGGTTTTAGGTAAGAGACAAAAGTCTGCCGAACTGAAGGCTCGGTAGCGTATTTCTATTATAAAAAGTGCTGATCATTGCATGCATAAGGTTCATAATCGCTCCCGTTGACTGCTCGCGTTGTTTATAGTATGCCTTTAATGTTTATATAATAATTTCCAACTTCAAGTTAAGGTTCATAATCGCTCCCGTTGACTGCTCGCGTTGTTTATAGTATGCCTTTAATGTTTATATAATAATTTCCAACTTCAAGTTCAAACTTAGGACAGGGTGATATTTATTTAGTAGCTTATGCATTTTAGTAGTTCACAGTATGAGGAATCCTGTCACAAACCTCATGTCTTCCCTATTCAGAACCAAAATGGATCTCACCCTAAAAGTGCTGGGCCACCCAAGAGCAGCTCAAGCTCAAGTCTTATTAGACCTATGTGGAACAATGTCGTGCTAGATGAGCAGTCTCCTCGTTCTCTGGGACATTCGAGTATCCCGGAACCCAGGCAAGACAGACCCTATTATGCCCGGCTAGAGCCCCAAGAAATCGTTACATCACTCAGACACTCGTAGAATTGATTCTATCATACTCAAGATCTGAAAGAGCAGCGCTGTACCAGCTAAGATGTCCTTCCCTCTGAAGAGGTTCTCGTACCCGCATTTGAGGCTCGTGTGCAATTCGGCGTGGAAGATGGTCGCATAAATCACAGGGGAGGAAGCAAGTCTGGACCCTGTGGTTTTTCCATACACACCCGCCTCAGTGTCATCATTTGTTCTGGAACCGTCCGTCTACCAGATATCATAGATTTTTCACCATCAGCTTATTTAGGATTACAAAAATCTCCCGATTGTTTAACAAGAGCTGCAATAATGATACAGAAAAACATAATGCTAAAGTTGATTATTGATTTGATATCAGCACCTTGAATAATTCTAGGAAAATATGTTGAGGATCAAATTTACAGATTTTGTGATATATTTAATGTTTATAGTAAGTCAGAGTTGATTTGGTGCAAAAACAGCATTTCCTGTAAGGATACCTACTTTGCGATTAGTCGAAAATTCTTAACGTTGAACATATTGGCTGAAATCGAATTTAGACCGAGCCGAACATTTTACGGTAACACATGAGGAATATAACATAAATTTTTAATAAAAGTACATTTTTATTCTCATCTTTTTCCCAAATTTAACACGGTGGCTGTCTGTTGACTATGTCTAATCTTCGTAGCTCAATAGATATAATTAGAGAAGAATGTATAGTCTCATTTTTATTTAATGACACTGCAATAGATCCTTTAGTCTTTCTATATCCATCAGAGAATCTAGGTACTTTTTCACTGCCTTCGACTTCCTTTTGCCCCAGGCACACGCATCTGAATAATTTTATTTGTTTTACCCAGTTGATTAACGGATAGAACAGTGCTGTCGGGAAATTTTGGATTTGTTGCTAAAAGTACTAAGGCTTTTAAAAGCGTATGTAGCCTTTGGCACACTCGACGGCAATCCATACATCACAGATGGTTAGTCATTATTATTGTTATTTATTTATTGACGGCGGTGCTATTTTTTAACAATAAAACAAAAGTATAGTCAAGCCTAAATCTAACATGTGTATGCCATATAAATGAGTCAACAGCCTCACACGCACTGAAAGCGAAACACATAAAAGAAAGTAAAGAGGTAATAATATTATTTCAAAGCACATACAAACTATTCCTAAAAAGAGTTCCTACAAATCAAGCTATTAACAGAATAAAATAAAGTAAGCTAATGCTAACGGTATGCTACAATCTAGCAAGATTCACCTGAGAGAATTGCATTTCAATATGCTTCAGTGGGCAGAAAAAATTTAGGAGAGGATGCTGATTAGTAAGAGACATGGAGCTGGAAACAAAGGAATTTTTACCGTAGTTGGTCCGGTGATATGGTTGATAAAAGGTTGGGATGATTCTCGCATCAACGGGTGGTACATATAAAGTGATGTTGGAAGTGAGACAGGGACAGTCAACAAGGCAGTTAAGTGTTTGTTTCTTCTTTCTTGAAGTGATGACAGATTTAGCCTCAGACTACTCAGACACATTTCATCTTAGCTATATTCACTGTCTCTAAAGAATTTAAAATTAATATAATGCATACATTTTCTGTACACGCTCAATGTGGAAGAGCATATTGAGGGGTCCCACACCGAGGCAGCATAGTCCAAAAGGCTTCTAAGAAGACTGCAGTACAGAATTTTAATTGAACGCACAGTAGAAAAGTCACAAGTATTTCATCTAATGAATCCCAACATTCCCAGTGATTTACCTATGATTGATGTTATGTGAGGAACAAATGATAACCTATAATCGAGAATAATTCCAAGATCTTTTACGCTTTCAAATGATGGTAGAGTTGCACCATCAATGAAGTAATGAAAATTAGTTTTAATTGTACAACGGGAAAATATCATGAGACTGCACTTAGAAATACTAGCATGCATACCATTATCGCGACACCAAGCCTCAAATCTGTGAACATCCTTTTGCAAAACAGTGCAGTCGTTAAGATCTGAGATTACCTTATGTATTTTTAGGTAACCTGCAAATAGAAGGAGCAGAAGCACGGTGAAATATCATTGATGAAAACATTAAAAAGAAGCGGCCCAATTTGGGACCCCTGTGGTACTCCAGACGACACTGGAATTTCATCAGACAGAAAATTGTAAATTTTTATAATTTGAGTCCTGTCCGCAAGGTAGCTGTCCAACCAGGAGAGTAGGGGTTCATTTATACCCAACGCTTTAGGTTTGTTTATCAGTATACTGTGCGAAACCTTATCATGGCATAAAAAGCCGATTAATCTTACCAATTGTTGCCTGAGAATCTAAAGATTCTAGCTTTAATTTCTCCTCCCATCCTTGATCCCCGTCTAGATCTACCAATTAGTGAAACCTCTCTTTATCATCTGCTGCAAGCTCTCCTTCTTTTCACGCCTCTAGGCTAATGGGATTTTATGTATGTGATAGAGTCTAATTGATTGATTATTGCGCTTGACTATACTTCAATAATTATATGCTGTAGTTGTAGTTGACTATCCGGTCAAATTGCCAAAGGAATTTCATCTTATCTAAATGGAGACTAGATTTTTATCTCTTCATCTGAGTATAGTTGAAGATTGGACATTTTTCTTTAGTTCCACTAAAGATAATTTTGGAATTTTTCAAAATTTTATGAAACAGTTTAAACATTGAGCTAGCTGGTCATTCTCGATGCTGTCAACCTCTGTCCTTAAACGTTGTAAATTAACGTTGGGAGTTCGCAATTGGCTGTACTAACGTGTCGTCGAATAACGCTCTCAGGCGTGGCCACGTTGCCGCACACCGCCTCCGATATTATGATTGGTGAAAGACCGTGATCGCTTAACACACCTTTTGCATTGAAAAAACGCTTTTTTTTAAACAATAATGGTATTTGATGAGCGACCAAAGCGTTTTTCTTGTTGGCCGATGATTGACCAAGAATTGGGCTTAATTATTCAGTTATTTTCAATGTTCTGAATATAATTTAGATTACTCCCAAAAAACTGTCTGTTTTTGTTAGAAAATTTTATATATCGTTATCCTTAATTTACTAATTTTAAAGGATTTTTACATGAAAATATTACACTATTCTTTTTGATGAGATATATCATTTTTCTTCAAATTAGTGATATGTCAGGGTCACACCAGGACAGGAAATGCCAATAATAAAAAACAATTCAGTTTAAAATAAAATTTCAAAAGATTCTCTGAATATTAAAATTCGGAGATTTAGGTATGCTTGATAAAGTAGGTACTCATCATCACTTAGAACTGTCAAATATAAGGACACTAGAATAAAGCGAACTGTAGAAAACAAAATAAAAGGGCAACTCGGGTAAAAAATGCCAGAACCTTCTTTAGACACAAGCATTTTCCGAAATGCTTTCCACCAGAAGCAATAAATAAATCGCCATTCATTGTCAGCTATCAACCAGTTCAGTACATAGAATGGAATGGAATATTATCAGATAATCTAAAAGGCATCTAAAATAGCGAAATCTTAAACGTTTGGAGTTCTTGTGCGGTCAAACACACTTTCAGAAATTTGAAACAGAAAATTCCCCCTCCTCGCCGTTAATCATTGCAAAATTTGAAGGATTTGACTAAGAGAGAAAATACGACTTTTTCACAAGACAATAACAGCTGAGATTTTGAAAATGACGACCTGTCGTCATTTTGAAACTTTAGTTCCTACTTCACCACAATATGACAGTTTACGAATTTGTTGCTGAAAATTATCATTATAGTTTGTGATATTAATTGTACTGCTTTTCTTTACCGTTAGTCACATATCTGTTTCATTAATTGCTTTTTGTACAATTTTTTTTTGTTTTTGAAGTACAAATTTGCTTGGGCCTGCTCAGCAAATTTTTCCTTGTGTAATGCCGTCACGCATTAACGCTTGAAGCTGTCTACGCTCGGCTATTAAGCAAAGCTCATTCGGGTAAAGTCCAAGTAAAGAGCAAAACAGTCAGCAGCGAAAGATTTAAGTTACTATCTATTGTTTCATTCTTATTTTGCTTGAAAATGGCTGGGATTGGAAATTTGAGATTTAGCATGTTTTTGGGCAACACTTATGCCCCGATAGCAAATTGATTTAGTCAATCAGATCTCTCTTTTGCGAGTTATTACGTCAAATATGCGATTTTTGAAAATATCGCTTTGGTTGATAGAATTTTCTGGACAACGTACCTTTTAATTGCCTTCCAAACCCTATTGATATTGGCGAGACTCAGAAAAAAATTTTTGGACGGCGTGTATATTTTTGAAAAAGGGTCACTTGGGGGCGTTCTAGCGCCGAAAAAGTCCCCAGGATTCAGGAAAGGTGAGACAACAGTCCGAGAGGGAATATTTAGAAGAAAAACTCTCTTAAGGTATCTCTTGTTTGAAAATAAAAAGAGATTTTTTTAAGGAAAATGTAAAATCATTCATTTCTAGGTCAAAAGAATTTTTATTCCAAACTAACCGCTAACCCAAACTTTCGTACATTAAAGAGATCACGAGCATTACGAATCTGATATCGATTTCTTCAAAATAGATTACCCGGCACTAATGCATAAAGTAGATTTTTCAAGCCCAAAATCGAAAAAATCACCAATTTGGTATTTTCAATCGGATCGATGCGATATTTTGTTATGTTTTGCTCATATTTTCCAAATGAGTTCAAACTCTCCGGGGAAATAAAGAGAATTCATCATGTTAGCCCATACGTCATTTCGTACTACTCTTCCCTACTTAATAATGATTCGGACGCGCCCCTATGGTAAAATTAAAGTTGTGGGTTTTAAGGGTATGATCCGGTCCGGTTTTGTGGTTTAGCGTTCCGAAAATAACCTGTCACGGTTCCTGAAAAAGTGGTCAGTTCTGTAGTATAACGTACCCGGGTCGATTCAACATAGTTGAATGAGATAAGTTGAGCTTTGTCTTTATTTTGCCAATGATCGTCAAAATAAATTAAAAAGAAAATCAATACCTACGTTGTGTTATTATTATATCTTACACAATTTGTACTTATTCGGATTGCGCTTCGACTAAACACAATTAGGGAAAATTGAAGGAAAGGTGCGTCATGTAAATTAAACCACAGATTCCTAATACGCCTAATTCATTAAAGAAAAACGTGCCGGAGTCAGCCTGGAATTCACGAGGGGAAAGAGTACGGCAGAGAAACCCTCGATCTAAATTCCTAAACCGAATTATGCTGTATAATCCATTATAATTAATTAAATTACTGTCTCACGCACCGTAATTTGTCGTTCCACACTTGTGACAATACTACAATACATTCAAAACTGAAGAGTTTAGTATTAGTTAGCAAGACGTCGTCAGCAGGTACTGAGGTCCCATACGGGAGGCTACTCAGCTATAGTTGCAAATTGAGCCAATATCTCTAGTAAGACCTGCAGGCCGATTAACATATATTTCCTTCGTCATCGCTTAGCGATTGATTATATTATTTGTAATTGAATAGTATTCCTTTACTGTTGCTTATTAGTTATAGTCATTTCGATATAATACATTTTAATTACGATATATGGTTTCATTCTGTGTAATTGTGCACAGGCTACAGATCCTTTATCAGGTCGGGTGCTTATAAGCAATTGGCATCAAGTCAAATATCAAGGTTACAAATTAATGTTAATTTAAATTTCACTTAGGTTTTATACAAAAGCAAATCATTAAGAATATAGCATTTGTTAAAAGAACGACTTAGGGTGCTTTGCTCGCAAGCTCACGATTTATAGCTAGGATATTCGCTCAGTCAGGGGAGGAAAATGTTAGTGGATTCATCAAGTCCCTTACTTACATTACAATCACAGTCATACTTAAGCAAAAATTCCAGCACGAACAGACAGTAAACAATTCACAGTGTTATTCACAGCATTAAACGATTTCATTAAATATATATACTTGTCATCAAATAAGTATAAATTATCCATGAGAACAAATGAAATATTTGTGCAAATTATGTTTATAACAATATCAAAATATATATACAGGTTAATACCATCAAATGTGAATTATTATCAATGAGAATAAAATAAATATACTTGTGCAAATTATGTTAATAGCAATATCAAAATATATACATATGTTATGCTATCAAATAGGTATGGATTATCCATGAAAATAGGAGAAATATTTATGCAAATTATTTTAATAACAATATCAAAATATATACATATGTTATGCCATCAAATATGAATTATCAATGAGTATAAAATATATAATGGTACAAATTATGTTAATAACAATATTATAAGTTTTATTTTACTGACTTGTAGTGACATAATGCAACACCGAAGCAAAACAATTCACCAAAAAAAACCGTACACTCCGCTGGCTTCTGACTCTCTATTTTTCGTTCTCGAGCAATACCTTTCGGATCTCCTCCAAAAAACCTCGCAAAAACTTGACTTCAATCTATGACTTGATTTATCTTTTACATATATAAAGGGTGTCTCAAAATATACACATATATAGGGTGTCTCAAAAATGATTGTATCAGGTCTAATGAATCAGTTCGGACCAAGATTTCTTGAAATGTGGGCCCTATAGGGCCCTGCAAACACAAATTCATCGATATGGATTTCAAATGCTCAGGTCTTCCTAGTGTCATCACAGAGCATTTACCGCAAAATAACAAAATAGTATTCGGATTGTCATTTAAATAACAATCCGAATACTATTTTGTTATTTTGCGGTAAATGCTCTGTGATGACACTAGGAAGACCTGAGCATTTGAAATCCATATCGATTAATTTGTGTTTGCATTTACCGCGAGTTTTCGTCCCGAAACTATAACAGGCATTTCTATTGCGGGTCTATCAATCGCGGATAATTATGATTAATGCCATTCGGACGATATCAGATTGCTGCCATCAATGACGATATGAGCGCCATCGTGGAAGGGGGTGAGGAAAACAATGTCCAGTTTAATGCAGGAAAAACTCAAGCAGATGTCTTCTCAAAAAAAGCAAACACCGCAGGACCTGACTTATCAATGCAGGACAAACACTGACTCTGGCCTCATCCAAAAGCTTGCTGGGTATCAACGTAGAAAACAACATGTGTTGGCGTAATCACGTCACCAAAATCGCCAAGGCAGCAGCATAAAAGCTAGGATCACTGGCAAAAAAGTTGTATACACCTCATCAGTTCTTACCTACTGCTCTATAAGGCCCAGATAAGACCATCTCAGGAATACTGTTCTCATGTGTGGAACTCGGCACCCACACACTTGCTCACGATATTGGACGCCATGCAGAGGAGAACAGTCCGTGTTGTAGATGACCCTGACCTATCAGAGTTAACTAAAGACCTTGACAGCCTTGAATTCGAAGGAAAGTGGTAGGCTTATTTCTTTTCTATCGATATTACTACGGAAGGTGTTCGGACAAGCTGGCACTTATAATTCCCTATCAGAATTGTGCCAAACATAAACATCCGTCAGATACAACCTGCTCATCAACATATAATTCAGTTGCGGCTAGGACGTTGCTGTTACATGACTCCTTTGTCTGGAGGACTGCCTTGTTCTGGAATGGGCTTCTGAGTAGCGTCTTTCCCGAAAACTACAACCTACAGCCCTTCAAGTCCAACGTCCACCATGCGCACACGCACAGCTCGTTGAGTGGTATAGAAGTTTCCTTTTGTGTGTGTGCCGAACATAAAAAAACCTCGGCTTAATATCGTTTTATGAAAACTACTCCTGCCGTTAGCTAAAAAAAATATATTTTTTTAATTCATGTGATTTTTATTTAAAAAATCACGTTTATTTTCAGGATGTGCTCACTAAACTTACAGTAGAACCTTTATTTTTATAAGGGCATTATCGAAACATCTACTAAGTTCAAGTTAGCGAATTCATTGGTGTTGTCTTATCTTCAGCTTATTGGATCAGGCGAAGCTACATTTCTACAAATACACGTTAAATTTTCAACGACTTTATATATAAGGGTTAGTTCAATTGTTTGAAAATTCAACCACATCATCTAGGAGTTCTTCAATCTGACAATAAGTTATGTTGGATGATCGTTTTTAGGACGCATCTTCTATGTCTTGTTAATGTGATTACCACCTCCATATTAATGCGCGTATGAAAATCTGTTAAAAGCCTTCTGATGGAAGGATATTTAGATGTTATCATTTTTTTGAAAACTTCTTGATCTTGTCTTGACCTTGTCTTGATTTCAAGACAAGATCAAGGCAAGAAATGATCCTTGTTTTTCAAGACAAGACAAGAAATTACTTCTCAAGATTAAGATTTCTTGAAAAGAAATCAAGAAAATCTTGAAATTTCTTGAAAACCTAGATTTATTTAAAAAAAAAAACGAATTTGTTGCCGGATGTCCAAAGTTGACATATACACTATGTCCAAGTTAAATTGGAACCTTTCTTAATGCACACACCACTTCAAAAGTCTTGGACCCCCAAGTACTTTTCTCATAAGAGGCAATGCAAACATGTCCGCCTGAAAACACGCATATCTAGTTTATTAAATAAGCAAACAAAATGATTCAGAAAATAAAATGCCAAAAAAGAAACTTCAAAAGGATTACAAAATTAATGTACTGCTGTAACCAGTGGATTATATGTAGGCACAGAGTGTTAAGAATTTTCAGATAAATCCTAAATTTTGAATTCACTCGGTATAAAAAAATCTCCAATTTTGACTTAAATTTTTGGCATTACTTTATAGACAATTCATTGGCAAAGTTATCCGCTCTAGGACCTTAGTCAAACTTTAGTTTCTGTTTCATACGGGGAGAGTCAAAAATTTATGTTTATCTAAAAACTCTCAACACTCTGCATAATTGTCCACTGGTTACGGCAGTAGATTCACTTTGTAATACATTTGTAGCTTCATCTTATATTAGCATTTTCTTTTTTTTTTCAAACGCTTTATTTGACTATTTATTAAAGTAGACATTAATATTTTCAGGCAGACATGCTTGTATCGTGTCTTATGAAAAAGTAGTTGGGGGTCCAAGACTTTTGACGCTGTGTGTAGTTTTTTATTTTCAAAAGATTTTTGTATCATTTTTGGATATGTTATGGCTTAAGGTATTGGGAACAAAAAGTACTTTGCAAAGCGGGTCTACTTCAATGGCGCACAGAAAAGGGGGTATTTTTTTTAAATCAATGTTTCAGGTCGTTGCAAAAATCGACCGAATGAAATTCAAATTCAAATTCAAATTCAAATAATTTTTATTAGTCAGTAAGTTATAAAAATAAACAATACTACATTAACATTTTCAATAATATTACTGACAAATAAGGACAGCACCGCGATTAAAAAACCGATACATAGATCACATGTTGCTATGTGACTATGTGGCGCAGCCCTGAAAAAATTAAAATAATAACAATAAACTTAATACGATCCTAACTATAAAAGTTGTAAGCCAGGGGGAGAACCGACTGGATTGGCCGAGCAGAAGCACGCACATACACGCAGGGAAAGACAATGCACCGAGGAACAAAAAAGCAATATTTATTTTAAAGTTGATCTGATGTTATTGGATCAGATAGCATAGGGGGATGCCAGCAGAACAATTCATGATAACATGATACCCAATTATGCATTCAACCTAAACCGCTTCATCAATACAATACAATAATAAGAAATGGCAATGAACAATAATATGTTAATATTAGTAGTTCTCTTGACTTTCCAAGAGCCTATCTCTAATATACTTTTCAAATTTATATAAAGAACAATAATTTTTTATATTGTTCGGTAAATTATTCCACATTTGAATTGCAACAAAGCAAAATGACTTTTGAAAACTTGTTGTTTTGTGCTGCGGTACTCTAAAGTAATCTATATTCCTTGTATGATGTGGATGTTCAAATGTATTAAAAAGGCATGCCAAATACGGAGGCAGTCCGGACTTTACAATTCTATTCACAAATGAAAACATATGAGCTTTACGCCGATTTGACATAGATAAAATTCCGTGCTGATTAAGATGCGGAGTGATATGATTTCTAAAGGGTATACTAAATGAAAAACGCATACAGGTGTTTTGAAGTTTTTGAATAGATCTTGAAACACTCGAAGTTAGCGAATCACCATAGACAATATCCCCGTAATCAAATAACGATAATATGAGGGTATTACATATAAATAATACTTAGTTTTAGGTGACAAGTATTTTTTCAATTGATACAGTTTATTTAACCGCATATACGCAACTTTAAGTCTACTATTAATATGCCCCTGAAAAGTTAAAAGTGAGTCAAAACGAATTCCCAAGTTTTTTACTTCAGTAACTACGGGTACTGATACATTGTTTATCTCAACACTAAAGTTCTCAGAGGCGTTTTCAATCTGATTTTTGCTTGTTCCAAAAAAAATTATATTCGATTTTGATGCATTTAACTTTAAGTTATGCTCTATGGCAAAACGATATATGTTATTTAAGTCACTGTTAATCTGCAATTGAGAAGTGTGTGCATTTTGTGGTAAAAATGATATGTATATTTGAGAATCATCAGCATATTGCTGTAATTTTGAATATTTTATTTCCTTGTACATATCTGAAACATACAAGGAGAACAAGAGCGGCCCCAAGATCGAACCCTGTGGGACACCTGCTACCACTGGTCTGTAATTTGACTTTAATTTGTTAGAGTGACTCCTTACTTCCACACATTGCATTCTACTGACAAAGTATGATTTGAAAAATTTTATAGATTTATTCGACAAGCCAAAATAGTGCAACTTGGCCATAAGCAGATCGTGACTCAACGTATCGAAGGATTTACTAAAGTCTAATAAGGCCAAACAAGTGATGTCTTTCTTATCTTCATTAGATCTTATATCGTTGAGGAGATTAACCAGACAAGTAGTCGTACTAAAATTTTTTCGAAATCCCGACTGACAGTCAGGTATTATTTTGTGATAATTCGTAAACGAAAGAAGTTGGTTATATATATGTCTTTCTAAAATTTTTGAAATCGCTGGCAAAATACTTATGGGCCTTAAGTCTTTTGGATCTTTGGGATCGGATATCTTTGGTAATGGCCTTACTATAGCCTTCTTCCATATATTAGGGTACACACTATTCAAGATACAAGTGTTAATTATATTTATTAAAGAATTCATGCAAAATGGTAAACACAACTTTAAATCTCTTATTGTTATTTCGTCTTCACCAGCAGCATTACTATGTATTAAATTTATAATATTACTTAAGGTTTCTTGATCAATTAAATTAAAATTAAGCTCAGTATTTATATTACCAAGTTTGTTATTTTTGTAAAAAAAGATTCTATCATTAGAGGTGGTGTCAGTAACGCTGCTGCACTCAGCATAATAATCATTTAAAGTTGTTGGGTTCGCTAGTTCAGAAGGAATATCAAAATTTGAATTATGCGTTAAATTTAGTCGTCTTGCACAGCCCCAAAAGTCCTTGCCCGTTTTGGCTGAGACTGAATTAAAGTAAGCTACCTTTTCGCGAATTATGGCATGCTTAGTATAGTTTCTAAGATCGCGATAGTATTGTAATCGAGTTTCAGTTCTGTTTTTGATATATTTGTGATGCGCTTTGTCCCTTAATTTAATCAGTAATTTTATGTTATCGGTGATCCAAGGTGTATATGGCTTTTCTATTATCTTTTTTCGCTTTAGAGGAGCGTGCTTATTAAGTAAGTATAAAATATTGTCAGAAAATAATGTTAACTTTTCGTCTATATTTTTTATATAAAATATGTCGTTCCATGGCAACTGGAGAGCATCATACTGAAATTCTGTATATACAATATTATTGTAGTTACGAAATTCTATGAATTTTTGCTGACTTCTTTTTATCATCATGTTAAATACCGTGTATACCAAACAATGATCGGAAACTCTATCAGAAACATTTACGGTGCAGCCCCTTTGGATTTCAAAATTTTTATTTGCAATTATAACGTCAATAAGGCTACTAGATGTATTCAACGAATTACTAATGCGAGTGGGTTCATTGATATGTTGAACTAGGTCAAACGTATCTAGTAATTTTAAAAGTTTAGCTCTTGATGCGGAAGGTTTTAAGAAGTCAATGTTAAAATCGCCAGTGAAAATTACATAATCATAAAATGGTACCGATAAACTCATTATGTCCTCTAAAAAATCTACGAAATTATCTGAATGAAGATGTAAAAAATATGCAAACAAAATTGGGAAGGTTTCGGAATATTGACCATTAAACAAACAAAATTGAAATTGATATTTCAATTTTGGTAAATGTCTTGTGGGCCAAATTAAATTGGATAATTTTTTACTGCTTAATGAGTTTTTAGTTCCAGAGGATTTTTTATCATTTTTGGATAAGTTATGGCCTAAGATATTAGAATCAAACCGAACTTTGCAAAGCGGGTCTGCTTCAGTGGCGTAAATTTCGCTACGTAAACAACGCATATATGAAGCAACGAACTGCAAAATAATACTACCCTGGCCCTGGCCGCCGAACTCTCTAATCTTACCGCTACTATTAAACGGGAGTTCCCCTTTTGTCAAGATATCAAGAAATTTCAAGATTTCTTGAGTCAAGACAAGACACCAACTCTCAAGAAATCGTCAAGACAAGATTTTTTTAATTCTTGAAAATATTTCAAGACAAGACAAGAAATTGCTTGCCAAGACAAGATTTCTTGTCTTGACGATCCCTATCTACTCGGCCAACAGATCTGCTCTGTCAGCTCTTGACTCTCATACAGTTCATTCTGCACTGGTGTCTGAGTGTAAGGGCGTCTTGGAGGCCTTGGCTGGGTATAATAGAGTCAGTCTTATTTTGGTCCCAGGACACTCGACTTTATAGGGGGAAACGGGGAGACTGATCCTCTGATTTGACATAGTTTCATAAAGCGTATATTTTTTTTTTAATTTTGAGATCTAGTGGACCTTTCCACGTAGCAACAGATTATTGGAGCGGCTTCCCGAGTATTCTCTATACAGTTGAAAACTCCGAATAACCCAGAAGTATTTTTCTCGATACTATACTGCAACAACTAGGTGACTTGAAATTCATAGTTTTGAGAAAATCCACTTTAAAGATTCAAATCGCAAAAAAATTACACGTGTTAAGTAATTAAAAATATTTATCTAATATCTGTACAGATATGTTGCATATCAAATTACGATTTGTTCATTCTGGAGACAATTAGGTTTTACATCTTTGCAGAATTTGATCAAAAACTTGAGATATCTAGTTGTTGCTGAAAATGTACTTAAAAAAATTAAGTTATGTATTTATAATCACTAGTAATTAAACGCAAATCACCTACTTATGCAACTCCTCATCAAAATCTTCTTTAAAATTAATAATATTTAGACAAAATCAAAATCATGACTGGAAAACATAAGCAGATCGAAAATTAATATTTAGAAAAGAAGATGAAAGCTGGTTAGTTGACAGAAAATGTGCTGGTTACACTTTGAAAAATCGACGCCATTTATAAATGGCGAAAGAAGATGAAAGCTGGTTAGTTGACAGAAAATGTGCTGGTTACACTTTGAAAAATCGACGCCATTTATAAATGGCGTCGATTTTTCAAAGTGTAACCAGCATATTTTCTGTCAACTAACCAGCTTTCATCTTCTTTTCTAAATATTAATTTTCGATCTGCTTATGTTTTCCAGTCAAGATTTTGATTTTGTCTAAATCGTGAACCAAATAGGGTTTAGCACGCTCACAGGGCGTGCTATAGTTTTCCAATATGCATGTTAATTTGCTATCCCAACTCTTTTTAGTTCCGTAGATATAGCAGAATGCATGGAATCGCATTCCATCTCACTATAACAAACGAAAATAAGTTTTATTTCGGTGGTTTACAAGTGTGGAATTTCTTGAACCGCAGTTAAACACATAGCTGCCACATATTTATTGAGATTTTGTCCTCCACATCTATCACTATAGCAAATAATGTGTTTAATATTTTCAGGTTATGATTTGAAATAGCTATAATGGCAACTAGCAATTTCACAACTTTCACGTTTACCTTCAACTTCACTCCACATGTGTAGCAGTCCCCTTATTTAGACATTGTAAATAGTAAAATTGAATAACTTCAAACACTGTTTATAGAGTAAGGCATTGTTCGAGGGGTTATTAGAAACCATGAGAACTTGTTAGAGATGAAAATTGCAACACAAGATATTTTTGTTGGGTGTTTCAGCGAATTTCTTGTCGATCCTTTCTTTCCTCCCTTTGGCAGCAAGGTGCAGATTTTGACATACCTGCAACATTTTCGGATTGCCTACGTAGAATTTTCTTCCCCCTTGACGTCATTTTAGCATTGCCACTGTTTAAAAAATACCGTAAAAACAATTTAGCAGCACAGAAATGCACCTGTTGTTTCAAGCACACAACTAGATATATCATAGAGGCCAAGAAAGTACCGGGCGGCGGGTAAACCAATAATGCTTGTGCTACAACTAGATACCTATCTCAAGATGTCCAGTTATAGAATGTACATTTTGGGAGTTATCTATTTTTGGTCACTCTTTAAATAAGTTTGGTTGCTCGTACAAGATATCTAGTTGTTGCATTAAAAAGAGCATGAAAAATAGGCCAGACTCAACTGGATAACTCAAAATGCATAAATTTCGAGTTATCTAGTTGTTTCACTAAGGGGGCGATATTATACTCGGAAGTGCGCATTTGTCATCTTGGCTATTACCCGAAAATCGAAGTCTATTTTCGAACGGCCATAACTCCTGATAGAGTTAATTCTGCGCTGGTGTCTGAGTGTAGGGACGCCTTGGGGGCCTTGGCCGAGCAAAATAAAGTCAGTTTTATAGAGGTTCCGGACACTCGAGTCTCCCGAAGAGCGAGAAGGCCGATCGTCTGGCAGGACAATGTTCAGAAATGCGTTCAATGGGGCCTAAGCCTATATTAGGTGTGCTCTTCAGTATAGCCGCCGCCATCATCCTGAATATGCGAACCTAGGATCTATGGCGGCCTACTCCAAGAATAGAGCCGACGTGATCCGGCACCTTGTAGACTGAGGGCCTTTCTGGCTCTGAAGATCTACATGAGGCTTGTGACAAGGCTCCTCGCAGGGCTCTATCGCTTGAACAGGCAATTGCTCTGCTGCGGATGATCGAAGATTCGAAATGTAGATGTAGGTGTTACGAGGACCAGAAATCGGTTATTCATGTTCTTACCGACCATCCAGCGTTGGTTAAGATAGGAGAGGTGCACTTCCAAAACTACGTGCTAAGGCCAGGGAACATAAGAAGGATCCAGCCGGGGCAGCTGTGTGCTTAGGACGCTGGGTTAAATTGGTAGGCGAGTGGGCGCACAATGGGCCCAGACTTGTGGCCTATACATGCAGTAGATCTCTCGCCCGCGTTTCAAATTGAACTCGCTCTAATGCTACTGAAAGTTTCAGCAGCTACCATCTACTGTCAAGGGGTCTCTTAACCTCTCCGTCTCGAAACCTAAATTGAAGGGAGATATTGCTGGATTCGGGATACCCAGCCTAATATGATCAGAAATACATTTCTGTTACATTTGTGTTTTGTGTTATTTTCTTTTATATTTTTAATTTTGTTTGTTACATTAATTAACATTAAATAATATTTGGTGGTAAGGAAATATTCTTGACATTTATTGGGGCCGATACTTACAAGATTATAAATTTTAATATGTGATTTGGATTGTATGAGAGCAGCTTTGTTAGAAACCACTATTTTTTGTCCTTAATAAAGACATTTATTAATATTATTAGTTTCAATATTACTATATAATTTTTATTATTAGGGAAGTACCTACCTTATTACACATCTTTAGAATTAACTTTGGAAGGTTTTCTATTTTCCTATTAACCATCTGGTACTTATTATACTTCAACTTTGAAAGGGGGCTCGACATGAGTCTTCACTAAAAAATATCAGAGTAAGGCAACCGCAACAATGCATCGTTTCTTAATATTTTTATATTATTAAATTATCTAATGAACGTAATTACCTACTCAGAGGGTTCGCAATATTTCTGCTCAGGGTTTTGAATTTAAAAGAAAAAACAGAAATTCACGACCTCATTTGCTCGCATATTAATAATTGCAGTAAAGGGAGCGAAGAATAATTCGCCAACATTTTAAGAACAAATTTATATCTCCGCGGTCAATTGTTTATTGGTCTGGAAGCATTACAGAGGTGCCGCGATACGGGGACCCCCCATTGACAGGGCCCAGCGAGGGGCTTACTTCCAGGTCCCCTTACTTTTAACAGCAAAATTAATTTGGCTTATTGCCGATACCCAGAAACGATAGCGCTTAATTTTTATGTTGTTTACCGATGTATACATTTACTTGGGATTAGTATGAACAGAAAAAAACTAAATGCTAAGACTTGCGATATCAGATTAATTTCGTTATATTATGTTGTCACCTATTTCTGCATATTTGCTCATAATGTCTAATTAAATTTTAAATACTTATAACATGTTACAGCAATGCGATAACTGGCGCGAACTAACTCATCTGTCTTAGTTTTTATTGCTAATGTTTTTATTATTTTATACCTGTTGTTTGATGTCTGCTTCAAGCTATTTTACTTTCACTATTTTGGTTCGGTATTTGAATTAACGAATTTTGATCAGGTTTTCCTTGTTAGATTTTTCTTGTGCTAATTATAATATTTTTATATTATATCGGGTATTTATGAAAAAGAAAACAATGTAAAAAGTCTAAAAAATTTAGAACCTATGTGGCATTTCATATAACATTTTTTGCTTTGGATCATCATTGGGATATAAAGATGGATAAGCCTTGATTTTATAAAGAAAAATACGGTGCGTGCTCAAGTCCGTAGGAAAGAATTGAAAACTTCATTAAAACGATACTAAAAACGAAATAAAATTTAGAAAAAGTATTTGTAGTTATTGGGCATTGATCTCAGTACAGCTTGCATGCTAAGCGAGCGCTCAAGCACTGAGCTAAGCCGCCGATGGAAATACGTGCGTCAAAAGTAAATTTTGGATAAAGACCGGCATAATACATAGTAATTGTAATAGATGATTATTATGTTTATAATTTAGAGGTTAGGTATATGATTATTCAAACTAGTATATTACAGGCACTGACATGATGCACACGGTAAATAAGATTTAAATGCCTTATATCTCTTGTTACTAGCAGAACTCGAATTGGCGAAAAGTTTAAATTCAACTAGCTGATCCTGTATAATATATTTATTTTTGAAGTGATCTCTTATATGGTTTTAAGCGTAGATTCTTCTCAAGTGGTCAGCTTTCCTATATAAAAGAAAAATTCTCGAAAAACAAACAATAAATAAGTACCTTAATTTTTTTGACCTATGTTTTTACATTTTCCTACAATAGTAAAATTTTTAGTCATTTTTTAAACAAAGGAGTATTTAGAGAGTTTCCCTTCCAGAAATTCCCTATTGAAAATTTCATTAAAATCAATTCATTTCTTCGATAATGTATCAATAACTCGGAAACGTAAACTCGTATCGCCTTAAACAATTAACCGTCGGCTTCTCCTCAAATGGCGCCCAGAACCTGCCAAATTCTACAATTCCACTCTTAGCCGCTTTCGAGAAACATGCCAAATAACTGAAAATTGCCCGAATAAGCGCTACGGTTAATTTGACGTCTGGCGCGTTAAATCTGAGATCGAAGCGCTGCCGCTGCAGGACACGAACAGTATAATCCCGAAACCCAGAGAGCTAAGGAGGATCATAAGCAAGAAGCAAGACCAGACCGTACAAAGCGCCAGGACCGGAAGGAATACTCATGAAGTTCCTGCCGAATAAAGCCCTTGTCCAGCTAACGTACATCATCAATGCCTCCATCAGACTACACTACTTCCTGAGGACATGGAAGACAGCCAGAATCATCGTTATCGCCAAACCAGGAAAGGACAGGTGCCAAACCCATCTCCCTGCTACCCATCATGCACCCTAGGAAAGGTCCGCTGAAAGACTGCTCAACAAATAGATCAACGCGGAGCTCCAAACACTAGGAACCATCATAACAGGACAGTTCGGATTTCAATGAGGAAAAGCAACAACCATGCAGCTTGCGAGGATTGTGGCCCAGGCAATGATAGGAAACAACACCAAGAAAACAACAATAGTGGCATTTTTGGATTTAGAAAAGGCTCATGACACCGTATGGAGGAAAGCCATGGCTATCAAGATGCAAGAAGCAGGAATTGCGCCGGCAATCACGAACCGTCATGAGCTACCTAAAGGACAGAACAACAACAACGCTGATCAACGGGACAGAATCAAGGACACGGACAATAAGGCAAGGATTCCCTCAAGGAAGCGTCATATCGCCGAGGCTGTTCTAGATCTATATCACCAGCGTGCCATGGAAGCAGAACAACTAGATAGCGTTCTTCGCGGACGACGTAGCAGTCTACACACCATCAACCCAGCAGGTGGCGGCAACACAGCGAATAGAACAACACGTCAGGCAGATAGTGGAATATTTCAAGAAATGAAAGCTGAAGATAAACGAGACCAAAACGCAACTTATCAACTTCAATCAGAAGCACAGGAGAGAAAGGGACCCGGATCGAGGACACGGACACCTAGGAGTCACGCTGGACGCGAAGCTGACATTCGAAGACCACATACAGGGCACCGGGAGAAGAACATGAATAGCACCAAGCGCAATACATACCGCAGTCAAGACTGGACAGGGGCATCAAGATCAGATTGTACAATACCTACATCAAACCAATAATCATATACGCCGCGCCGGTGTGGAGCTCCGCAGTGAAAACCAACAAGGAGAAGCTACACACGCTAGAACGGGAACTGCTATACGCACAATCTTGGGAGGATTTCAAGACGACGAGACAACTGTACAGAGCAGCCGGGACAAGACCGCTAGAACATAGACTACAGGAGACAGCGGCGAAATACTTCAGGTACTCGATGAGGACGTAGGAACTAACCAAGAACATTCACAAAATGATCCAAGAGGTGATACCTTGAAGAACCAGAACAAGGACTAGAACTCTGCAATTTCACTCACACCTTCAATTTTCAGAAAATTATCCTAAACAGCTCACTTCTTATTATTTAGATATCTCATGTGGAAATTTTAAAATTATATGTATCACCTTCGAAAATCCCTAAAGTTTTCCTAAGGAAAACGAGTTTTAGTGATTTTATTTACTTACTGGCTATTCTGGCTCAAAATTTGCGATATTTAGGCCTCGCTGTAAATTTGTCATCTAGCAAGATTCGGCTACTTATATCATATAATTTTAAACATTTCGACTTTTACAGCCATGTAGGCTATTCCATTTTGTAGGTTATATCAGCTGTCAATTTTGTCGCTTGTCATGTTTTACAACAAATTCCAACAATTACCTGAACTACTATGAACCAATCCTGATCCGTTTTAAGCCTGCCCTGACTGTACACAACTAAGTACAGACATATGGAACCGGTATTTGCTGATATTTGTTGTCAGAAATGACAAATCGCAGGTACCTACCATGTGTCAAAATTGATAGCTGACATAGCCAACAAAATAGAATAGCCCACATGGCTCACGATATTTAGGTGTATCGTGACTTGGCTGAAAAAGTCGAAAACTTTAAAATGATATCGTGTAAAAGGTTGAATCTTAACAGATGACGTCATGACCAGGAATTTACGGTGGGAAGGAGTCGCGGTCGCGGTGACATGAACGAGTGCTGCACCCTTAAAGCCCAAGTCAACTACGTTGATCCTAAGGAAACCAGAATAGACCTTAAATTTTCTTACGAATATTTACATGTAACATACTACTTTTTTGGCTTATAAATTTCTCGCCAATTTTAATTTAATTATCAAAAATAGAACCAACACAAGTATTTATTTTTATCATATCTCCAGGAAAGATAACGATTTCCATGGTCTAGACAGTCTAACAGAAGATTTGACTACAGCTACCCACATTACCGCTATCCCCATCTAGTACTAACATATGCTTTAATTTTTCAGCAAATACGGATGTGTTTTCATGTTCTCAAAAGCCAAATATACCCTTAAAAATGTAATTATGTTTATTAGTTCTTTTATGGAGCTATATCCGAAAATGTTTTAACCATAGTTACTTCCAATATACGTACAAGCGACCTGAAACTATATAATATTCTATAATAAAGGAATCGTTCTCGGATTGAAAGCATGTGGAGTTCATAGAAGAAATTCTATCAGATTCGAACGTTGAAATCAGAATTTAATAAAATTCAGGTATATAGTTTATTGTTTATAACTACAAGTTCAAAATCAGAATTTTGTAATTTTGATTTTTCCATTTTGTGGTTATTTTAAGCTTTTGTAGATTTTAGATGATGTAGTGTGTAAGCAAATAGCCCACTCCCTCCGTTATTTTTGTGCTAACATAACTAGTTACATCACTTGCATTATTAATGATATTGATGTTAATATAACCATTTCTAGATTCTTGAGGTTGTTGTTTAAGCTCTAGTATCTTTAAGCCTAAGATATATTATTGTCGCTCTAACACCCGTTCCATTTTCAAAGCAAAGCATCTGTTTTAGTTTCAATCGTTTTAAAATTTAGACATCCCAAAGCATACGATCAGCAAAGTAGATATTATATTTAAAAGAAAAGAAAAATATTAATTTTTATTGGCATTATGGCCACTTATTCATTAATATTTATCGAAAGCTCGAGCCTCTTGGTCCTCGCGTAAATCATGGCAGCATGCGGTCTCGCCTTGCAGGAGAGCCACCAATAATTTGCAGATATTGAAATCATAAAAAATCGGCGGGTTCCGCCGGGTTCCGAACAAGCTGAGTTGTGTTTCTTTATGTTTCAGGTCTTGTTTGAAGACTTATAAAAGGTGATCTTGTTTGTTAGTTTGCAATTCCAACTCCGGTAGCTTTGTGATTTGTACGTTAGGTCGCGTTGAATTGATAGCAAACGAGTCACATCGGGGTATTAGTTAAAATATAATACAATTAACACTGAAAGGTTTACTGACATATTAAAAGAGATATAGGTACTACATTTCAAGAACAATAACTACTTTAGACCAGTAGTAAATACGAGTAGTGTAGTGTTGATGCTTCCGGCAAACTGAATTTTTGCTGAGCTATAAGTCTCATTTACGTCAAAGGATAGACCCTACTGACTGATTCCTGAGGCAAATTGCATAAAATTTATATATTTCTCGTCATAATTGACTTTAACCAGACCAAAACGCCTTCAAACTCGCTAGACCTTGCATCTTTTAAAAAAAAATTGTCGCCGAAAATTGGTTAACTCGTTTGCTTGTCCTATTGCGTGCAGCAAAAAATTACTATGGATTTTCCTGGTAAAAATGAAAAAGAAATAATGAGCACGTAGAAAGGAACTGCATTTAGGTACAACAAACAATGGAATTACCTAGAATAGCACCGCTGAAATTAGTTAGTGATACGGTATTTATTAGATGCAGTAAATCGAGAAATATTAACTACTCGAGATCGCAACCAAGTACATGTTATAACCGTGTACGTGTATGGCTCCGAACTTGCGGAAGAGCAAACTAGGTGATACACAAGGTGATACGCAGCGAACAGTGTTGCCGAGTGGCCGAGTCAGGCTACTTTTTTTTTTGGTGGTACCCATCTCAGCAATTTTTTAGGGAGCCGCTAGTTGTCTATTCTCTCTACGTACCATACAAGTTGCCCGCTTTAGATCTTCTCTATAATTGTTGTCGGTATTTTCATTATTGCTCTAATTCGGCCGTTGGTAACTCGTTCCATTATTGATGTTACGGCCACTCATTTCCAGTGCTGACCCAGTGCTTCAAGGGCAAGGAGCCATCGTTCTAAAGCTTCTGTTAATTGCCATAGCTCACATCCATACAGTACTATGCTCTTCAATATGAGATATTGTTTGACCATAAAACTGACTTCAAACATTCTATTACTTTTTCCCTTTAATGATTCTGTCGGTTATCTATTTCTCTATTCGACCAATTGCTTCAAGTTTCGTTCCCAAATATGTATATTCACACTACTCCTATGTATGTGTTGTTCTTCTCCTTCGTTTTCAATAAGCAAATATTTTGTTTTTAAACGATTTACTGACAGTGTTCTGTTTTAGTTAATTTTCTTGCTAAGAGCTGATGGGAAATGACTACCTGATCATCTGCAAAATGAAGGGTATATATAGGGTTGTAGTACCATCTATCGACACACCTGTGCCACAACGTGTTCTTCAATTTCTTAGAGCTTTATTAAGGTAAATTTTGAATAAATATTAAGAGAGGCAACATCCCTATCTGAGACCCTTTGTAACTAGAAAGTTTCTGATATCTCCGTTCCTAGTCTCATCAGGTAATCATACTGGTGTTTAATAGCCGTTACTACAGTGTTTTAGATTTTAACCAGTATAGCCCATAGTTTTTGAATGGGAATGGAGTCATATGTTTCGGTTAGATTCACAAACGGAAGATGCAGTTCTCAGTCGTGACCGACCAGCTCAGAAACCGGCTTGTTCCTCTATATCATATTATTCTTCTTTAATGTTTCTGAGGATGTTTCCATAGATTCGGCTCATAGTAGCAGTGACCTATATACTTGAACAGTCATCTCTTCTTTTCTCTTTATGAATGGAGGTGATTCCTGCCTCTTTCCACGTTGAGGGGACTTTCTCTCCATTCATATATTTACTGAAGAGTTCCGTAAGATGCTTAGCCCGTTTCAAGGTTTCATTTATTTACCCCGGGGGAAATTCTATCCATTCCACTGGCATTATTGTGTTTCATATTCTTAATAGCAATCGTCTACATTGATTGGTTAACCTTGAGCTTGATATTGCTTTGGGAAATTCGTGAGGTAAGATGTTCGGTCTTCTTTAAGTTGCTGAAAGTAGTGCTGTTTCCATGTGCTTGTCTGAATGGGTTGGATGTTAGCTTGCTTGATGTATCTACTTTTAAGCTTTTCATTAGTCTCCAGACTTCTGATGATTTTGTCCTGTCGAGATAACAATTGATTTCGTTGAACTTTGTCTCCCACGTTTCATTTTTTTTAATCCATTCTTGTACCTATACACATCGGTTTATCTTCCATGGTGTTAGAATTTAGCCATTTCTGATATGCCCGCTTCTTATCTTTTTCTGATATTGCCAGTTCCTCGCTCCACATTATTCCTTTTTTTTGATTTATTTGATGACAGATCTTCTTTGCCCAAAGCCTCCGCTGCTTCCGAATGCAGGTTAGTGGTTTAGTCGATTTCGATATAATTGATTGATGTCTGGTGTATTTTAATGTTGTTATTCCTTCCATTCAGTCTTTTGTACCTTGTATATTTGTACCTCGAGAACAACAGAATAATCAGCGATAATCAATACGCTTTCGCAAAGAGAGATCGACAGGAGATATATTGGCCTATGTCACTCATATACTAAGTAGGGCAATTAAGAACTACGGAGCACCTCGAGCGATTGCGTTGGATATTTCGAAGGCACTCGACAAAGTTCCTTCAAACTGCCAGCCTCTCTCTGCAGCTGACTTGCCAGTTTCCTTAAGAACCGATCTCAACACGTTGCAGTTGATGGACATATCTCAGACACATTCGCCATTAACGCGGGCGTGCCTCAGGATGCAATACTTTCACCAGCTCTATTTCTCATCTATATTATTGACCTGCTGACCGAAACGAATACTCCTGTTTACAGTTTTGCAGATGACAGTACCCTTGTCTCCCAATTTAGATCAGAAAAACCTTTACCAGCGACTGAGACTTATCACCGCAGACATGAGCAGATTACAGCAATTAATCATGACCTGGAGAAAGTTCAAACTTGGGGCGACAGAAGTTTGGTCCAGTTCAATGCAGCAAAGACCCAAGCAGCCACGTTTACCAAGAGGGCCAATACGGCGGGCCCTGGCATCATTATGGCAGGATCGACCATTTTTTCATCCTCGTCAATCGGACTACTGGGTATCTCGGTCAACAGCAATATGTCCTGGCATGACCACCTTACTAGCATCGCAAAATTAGTCTACTAGAAGCTTGGTGTGCTGTTTCGCAACAAAAAACTGTATACACCGCAGCAGTTGCTCTTGCTCTACGAAGCGCAAATAAGGCCATGCTTAGAGTATTGCTCACACATCTGGGGTGCCGCACCACAGCACACCCTAAAGCTGCTGGATTCCATTCAGAAAAGAGCTGTGCGTCTCGTCGGCGACCCGGATTGACCAGGAATATGGATAGTCTGGAACACCGCAGACATGTGGCCGAGATGTTCCTGTTTTAAAGATACTTTCATGGCAGATGTTCCCAGGATTTGGCAGACAGTCACGACAGACAGCAAGAGCGCACCAGTTCGTCGTACCACTGGAACATCGCTTTACAGGAACTCCTTTGTCTGGCGCATTGCATCACTGTGGAATTCACTCCCAGGACATCTGTTTCACCCTAATTACTACCTACAACTATTCAAGAACCGTGTCAATCAATATCTTTGCGCACACACTGCTTGTCGAGCGCCATATGATCTCCCTTTAATGTGTGTGCCACTGCCATAAAAAAAACAGTGTTAAACGGAATGAGAAATCTTGTATTCAACATATAATGATTCAAGCCACATTTAACATCCCTATACATTCTGGTATCCTTTGCTTCCCACTTCGTACTTTGTTTTACTATAATAATTGATTTTAGTTCTCTTGTGTCCTGAGACCATGTCCATTTGTGGATATATTTGGGTTGGCATACTTCGATTAGTCATTCGCAGTTATTATGTACAGTTTGCTCATATCTCCCAATCACCGTACTATCTCGTTTACTACCCATTATCCCATTAAGGTCACCCAGGAAGATACATTAACATTTCTCCCCCAGTTTTCTTATTGTGTCATTAAGATGATCGAAGAATCCATTTTTATTCTATTGTCAAGCATCTTCATTTGGATCATAGGCCAGTACGATGGTTGTTTGATATCCCAAAAGAAGTTAACTGTTGCGATTCTTTCATTATTAATTTCTCGGTTTTTTTTGTGTATCTCTTGTTACCCCTTAAAACTGTTGTTTAGTAAAAATCCTTCTAACTTTTCTAAAACCAAACCATATATTATACTACCATGTATACAGTGAGCTGATATTGATCTTGTTGAATCTGAACTAAGTTCTCAATAAAGACGCAATTTAATAATAAAATAGATGTTTTAGAGCCAATCACATGCCCATCTGACCACCAGGTGGGGGATTTTCCTACCACATGAATTAAATACTTATCATCTCTGCTATGGATAGCATTAGATTTTTCTTCTTCACTATGACCAAATAGATCAGTAGATCCTAGGGGTCAAAAGGCATATCTTTGCTCCAGAAGTAGCATACGATTTAAGTACAGATTGTTGCCCGTATCTATCGACAAACAAATTTTGTTGGTTGTTATCGTGAGCTATTTAAGCCTATGAAAAGGCTGCTAAACAGGAAAATATTTTATGGCCCTTTAACCTGACTTCTAGCTCTCGTTTTGGTGGCTTGTGGGAAGCATGGGTCAAATGAGCTCGCTTTTTTAGATTCAACGCTAATCATTTTCTTATTTATGAGGAACTTTACAGAGTTTTGTCCAAATATGGGCGATATTGAACCTGAAACTGCTCTGTAGACAAAGTCTTAATAGACAGTATTAAAATACCATTGCTTGCTCGGCTACTGTTTGAAAGATTGCGCCGCGCTGCTATAAATGTGGCTGAATTCCCTTATTGAATCCATTCTGTTTCCTTTATTTTTAGTGTTCGAAAGTACAGGCATGTCTATTTTCATTTGTTGCAGTTCTTTCGTAGCATCCTCTACCTTGCCATTAGTCCCTTTACGTTCCAGGCTGCAATATTCAGTTCCTTTTTTCGTTGCCCTGGTCGTTTTTGTCTAGATACATTTTGATTCCGAGGCAAAACCTTAGGTTTTGTTGCCATTTTTTAATTTTTTTGGGGAGCTGACCCATTGCCCCAACTCCCAATCTGGAGGACCAGGTAATTTTTGTTTGAGTTTTTCTTCCTCTAGACTGGCTGTCCTTCAAGACTCTGGAGACCAATCTTCCTCTTCCATAGTTCTTCCATTATAGATATTCTTTAGTCCACCGTTGACCATTTCTTCACCTGTAACCCTAGGTAGTGACCCTCCGGGGTGCTATCATGTGAAACCAAATGAACTCTGTTTTTTTTTTGGGGTTGTTACTCCTCATCACTTTTACAGCCTGGCTTGGGACAGGCTTCAGTAGGGTTAATAGAGAAAAATCCAATGACAATTTGACGATAATAAACGGTTCATGCTTTTGCGCTATCCAAATTTTGGGCCCATGTCAGGATGCTACGTTCTATACTCTTAAAGAGTGCTTTCAGAGTAGGCTGTAATGGGTTAAGTATGATATTTTAACCTTAATTTTATTAAGATTTTTAGAAATTTTTTATTTCAAGTTTTTGTTTGATAACGAAAATATCAA
This sequence comes from Pissodes strobi, assembly GCA_016904865.1. Lineage (NCBI taxonomy): Eukaryota > Metazoa > Arthropoda > Insecta > Coleoptera > Curculionidae > Pissodes > Pissodes strobi. The sequence continues at coordinate 71,630 of MU184294.1, read as the reverse complement.
TGATATTTCGTTTATTTCTAATTTAAATGTCAATAACAAGTTCGTTCACACCATGAATGTTAAAAATCACTGCCAAGTGGTAAAACCTATTTTTATATCCCCTCTTCATATATCAGCGTCATCCAGCTACCAGCACTGAGTTTTAAGTATCAAGCAACTAACATAGAAATCTAACTTAAGAAAAATGTTCCTAAAATATAAAAAAAATTACATTTTTACTATATGCTTTATAAGAATGTAATTATTAATCATTGTGTAGGTTTGCCTCAAAAACAATAGCCGTGAGAGAGAGATTTGTAAAATTCATGTGACCATTTAAGTATCTATGTCAACTTTAATAAGCGGCCTGGGAAAATTACAGGGCAGGCCAATAATCTATTCATAGACAAAGGCGCATACTAGTAACGTATTACTGAACAGTCGGCTTTTTTAATGTTTGGTACTTTTGACGTCAATGTTTGGGAGGCTTATTATTATAATTTCGATGCAGTTAAGGTCAGACCTTGAATTTGTACACTTGCAAGCAAATACTAGCACTTTGCTTTAAATAAATAAATACGGCATACAATTTTGTCGCTTTGATTAGTAGAAAAATTCACCTAAAAAGAGGCTTTTTGTTTAACGGATAAATATTTTTAAAAGAAAACGATGTTTGAATATCAATGGTCAAAAGATCGAAAACAAGGCCTTTTAAGTGGAATTAAGTTAATAAATATTTTCTACTAGCTTGAGAGAAATGATAGGAATTAGATTAATATTTAGTTTATTGATATTTGTTAACATTTCTGTTAATTATGTTTTTGTGATTTTATTGATCCTCTAATAATTTAATACACCGTGCATAAAAAGCGACGCACTTTTTGATCTGGTTACAGGCTTCATAACTAGTAGTTTATTTATATTTATGCATTTAGCAAACCAGTCAACTCCATAATGACGGCGGGCGGTGCCGAAAAGAATAAAGATTTTTATATAAATCGAAAACAGTACACACTCAACTGCTTTTGTCAGATCGCAAAAACTCCAAAGGGCAATATGATTTAACATATTAATTTCGAAAGTATATAAGCTTAACTAGAAGCTAAAATCGCTAAAAAGATTAGTAAACTTTGATATCAGAAAACCACTTATTAAGGCTAACATAGACACATGAGAAATTGCCAGAAATTATTAAATTTTCGTTTATTTTATTAACATTTTATCATCGTTATATACCCTCTGTTTCCGTCCACTGCTGGACATAGGCCTCCTTAAGGTTTTTCCATCTATTTCTATCTTGTACTATTTCAACCCAATTCGTCGCAATTCTTTTGATGTCATCTGACTACGGGGTGGGAGGTCTACCCGGCTACGAGTGTCACTCCTTGGCCTCCATTCAAGAATTTTCTTCGTCCATCTCCCATCTCGCAATCTTGCCAGATGTCCCGTCCATCTCCATTTGAGCTTCGTAATGCGTTCAATAACATCATCTACCAATGATCTTTTACGGATCTCCCCATTTCTTACTCTGTCTCTCACCGTTAGACCAATCAGTGAATTTTTTAACAGTTTTACTGATTTTTTGTAAGAGTAAGAGTTTCGGCCCCGTATGTGAGAACTGGCAAGACACACTGGTTAAACGTCCTTCTTTTGATGATGATGGGTACATCATATATAAAGATGTATCTTAATTTACCGTAGGCAGCCCAGCTCAGGGATATTCTTCTTTGTAACTCATATGCCTGGTTATCTACTTATTTTTATCTCGTGTGTCAGATATGTATATTTGTATGTGAGTTCAATCTCTTCTTGTCCGATCTTAATGTTGTCACTGGGTATTAGGTTTGTCATCATTTGGTTTTGGTTTCGTTAATTTTCAGTCTCACCTTCTCTGTTGCTGTAATAATTTCTTCCAGCTTGTCTTTAGCTTCTTTTAGGTCTTCTGTTATCAATACTATGTCATCCGCAAAGCGAAGGTTATTTAATTATTCTCCGCCAACTCTTATTCCTTTGCTCTCATAATTCAATGTTTTAAAAGCATATTCTAATCCTGTTGAGAATAATTTTGGTGACATAGTGTCGCCTTGCCTTACCCCTCTCCTGTTGTCAATTTTGTTGGTGGTCTCGTAGAGTTTTATAGTAGGTGTTGCATTTATAAATATATTCCTAATAATGTTAGAGTACTGATAATCTATTCTGCATTGCTCCAGCGACCTTAGGATAGCTTCGATATTCACCGTGTCGAAAGCTTTGCGAAAGTCTACAGAGATCAGCCAAGGGTCTGTTCTATTCGATGGTTTTTTCAATTAAGGTCTTCAAAAAATGTAGGTGGTTATTTGTACTATAAGCTGAGCGGAACCCAGCCTGCTCTCGGGGTTGATAAAAATCGAGTTTTCTTTGCATCCTGTTGGTAAGTATACATATATATAATTTATATAGGTGATTTACTAAGCTAATGGGTCTGTAATTCTCAAGATCAGTGCTATCTCATTTTTTGCGGAGAATGACCATTATAGCGTTATTCAATTTTCAGGGATTTCTTGCTTATGTAGACACAAGTTAAATAGTTTATGTATTGTATTTATTAGTTCTTCATTTTTGGATGCTTCTGTTGGCATTCGATCTTCTCCCGGAGTTTTGTCATTTTCATCTTTCTAAGAGCGTGTTTTATTTCATCTGTCCTTATATCCGGAATTTCTTTAGAGCCTTGGCTTACTATTTTTGTTGGTACATAATTTTCCTGATTTTCTGTCATTTGGTGCTGGTATGCGTATAGCTCAATATAGAACTGCTCAACTATACGCAGTATTTCTTCTCTGTTGTGTGTAATTCTTCCATTTATGTTTTTTAATTTGAAAATCTGTTCTTTCCCAGTAGATAGTTTCTTCTTTAATACTTTTGTATATTTATTTTCTTCTATAGTTCGTATTACTTGTTCATTTTTATACTTCCTCAAATCTTTCTTTATGGCTTTCGATATATCCTTGTTGATTATGTTCAGTTCTCTTTGACTTGTATTTTCCGCTCTTAATCTCCTTCTCTGTTCCATTTTTGCTCTCGTTTCGGAACTTATTTTTCTTTCTTGTTGGTTCTTTGGACAGTCTTTATCTTGGGCATCTGCGATTGATTCGGTTATTAAATTGTTGAGGCTATTAATATCATCTGTTGGAAGTTTTAGGTTCAGGGAGTCTGTCATGTATTGTTCGAATTTGGTTGTCTCTTTTAGTGGGGTCCATGGTTTGTTATTTTTGTTGTTTATCATTTTATGTCTTTCCTCGCTTAGCGATATCGCTATTGTCGCTCTCACTAATGAATGGTCACTAGATGTAGCGAAGTTGTTCAGTACTGTAACATCTTTGACAATATATCTTTTATCAGTTATAATAAAGCCGATTTCGTTTTTGGTATTACCATCAGGGCTTTGCCATGTCCATCGTCTGTGTGGCTTCTTGTAGAAAAAGCTGTTCATTTGGTACATATTTCTTTCTAATAGGAAATGGAGTAATTTGGCACCGCGTTCTTTTGTGACTGCAGTACCATAGTTGCCCAGTACAGTTTCTGATAGTTCTGTTTTTGTCTAATTTTTACATTGAAGTCTCCTCTTACAATAGGGAAGTGTGTTACGTTTTCATCCCATGCTATAGACAGGTTCTCATAAAATTCGTCTGATTTTTCTTCATCATGACTTGTAGTTGGTGCATACACTTGAATGATTTTTATGGAACAGCGGAAATGCAAACTTAAGATGATGTATAATGCCACTCTACTGGAAATTGCTCGCACCATTAAGATTTTTTATCTGAGGGTCTTCTATTTATAGAATCTCACACCTCCAATGGACTCTCCTTCTGTGCCAGTGTGGTAAAAAGCATGCCCCGATCTTAGGAGTTCTAATGTTTCGTCGCTTCGCCTTATTTCGCACATTCCAACTACGTTCCATTTGATGGTTTCAAGTTCTTTTTCCATTTCAGTTAGTCTGTCTTCTGAAAGTAATGATCTGACGTTATAGGTTGCAACTTTCAATCTGAACTTTTTTTCAGGTGATTTGATCAATGAATTCTTACCCCCTATTCCGTGGGGCAGACCGACTTAGCGATGTGGAATTCCGAAAGTGACATTCGACCCACCGGAGGATTTTGTTCGGAAATCATTGTTCTCATCTTGAGGGTAATTGACCATAACTCGCCACGCTGGCCAAATGCGGGTTGACGAGTGCAGGGAGGTTTAAGGGATGTGTGGTGTTTGGGTTAGGATATTCGTTTGATTAGGGACAACGTTCTCCCTCGGTGTGGTTTTGAAGGAAAAACCAAGGCTCGCGTGGGCAGGATCATATCCCTGAAGTAGGTCTATCTCATACCGATGAGTACCTACCCGCTACCCTATTAACATTTACTTTAAAATAAATGAAAGTGGATTTTTTTGAGTAATAATTAAATTTACAGTTTACAATCCAATGGAACTTGGAAGTGAGGAATAGTAACGAAGCCTTATTTAGGACCACAAGTTAAGAAAAACATTAACAATTTTTTGGGATTTTCATGTTGATTTTAATATAAGATGACCAACTTCCATTTTTTAAATTCTTTATATTGGTGAAAGATATTTTAATACTTGCCAAAGAAGAGAAATTAGATTTCTATACAGTTTATGGGAAGTCCGAAAGACCTATTATGCTAATTAAAAATGAATCATTTTTAATGTAAAGTAAATATGTATTCTTATGAAGTATTCCTTTCATGGCAGCTTTATTCTTGTATTAAATACCCCGTTTTCGAAGACCCATATGCAATAAGATATCGGCAATAATTCCTCCTAATGTTAGCAATAACTTGTTTGCGGACGCGAGTTACGAGGCTGTCTTAACGCTGTGTGTGCGGTGGTGGAACATGAACATCACTGAAGGAACAAGTTTGATGTTTACAGATGATACAGGATGAGCCTATAAAAATATTCAGATTAAAATACAGCTAATGACGTTTCCAGTTTACGGAACGTCCTCGAAGCCCGATTAATTTTTAGGGATCTGAGACATTTGGATAATAGCGACGTACTTTAAATAATTCAAAAAATACATAATTTTGAGTATTTTCGTTGATTTTTAATTCATGTAGGGAAATATGTATATAATGACCTATTTTGTCACTATTATCAAAAATGTAGCAAATCTGTTAAAATTGTCCTGACTCGGAGGTAGAGCAATCAAATTAAGAACCTGGTTGTTAGATTATTGATTGGTTTTGCTGTTTGTCCAAAATTATGAGAGGTTTCAGCAAAAAAATGTAAATGTTTAATGTGAATTATCAACGAATAAATTATGGACATATATGTCCAATGTTTAGAATTTCTAGGGAGGCCAAAACTGCTTTAATACCTTGATATTATGTTTCATATTTTCCTACTGTATTTTTGGCGATTAATTTTAAAACGCAACTATGCTTTTTGTATTATTTTGCCTTATATTGTGATGGGTTTTCACTGTATTTAGGTATTTATTATATTGCTATACAGCGCTTTATATAGAGAACTTAACACATATTTTATGATACCAAACGACCAATCATAATTCAGCGTACCTTCCAACCTGACCAATGACAAACTCGCTTCAGTAATAAATTATTCGTGGTGTTTCGTTCATTTTCATGTATGGTGACAATTCTTGGCTCTAAGACCAAATAAGGGGTGGGGGCCGGGGTCCGGAGTCCGGGGTCCACGGACCAAGATTAAATATCTCCATAAACATGGGCAATCAAGCCACAGTATTTCAAGCAGAGGTCGCGGCAATTCAACACTGCGTCATGGAGATAGAGAAACTGAACATTAGAAAAAGGAGGGTAGTCATATACTCTGGCAGTCAGGCCGCCATAAAAGCAGTTAGTGTACACAAGGTCAGATCTAGACTAGTCAAAGACTGCATAAGTGCCCTTGAAGAGGTCGGTCGTATCAATAAGCTCACCATTGCATGGGTTCCGGGACATGAAGGCCATCAAGGCAACGAAGAAACCGACAAACTTGCAAAACGGGTCGCAAGTAAGGTTACGTTGGGACCTGAGCCCTACTGCGGGCTAGCAGGAAAAGTCTTCAAAATAGCAGTTAAAAGCTGGATAGATAAACAATCTCTAAACTGGTGGTTACAAACACCGGTACGACTACAGGTCAAACAGTTCATAAAACACGGCTCCCCAAATTTCACGACAGATCTACTTATGACGAGTTTGGAACTCAAAACTGCACAGGATGATCCAACGAGGAAAACAAGGCCATTTTCAAAGCGGTAGAAACGTTTATATCAAAAACGAAGACAGCCATTTGATGTACCATTTCCGAAGAATCAATGTATAAAAATACGAGAATCGAAATAAAAAATTAAATTTCTCATATGTTTACATATTGCTCGACTTTGAGCCAAAATGATTAACTTTTTAACCAAAATTTTGTAAAAAATGGCAAAAATTAAAAATGTGCATTATATTTGACGTTGAAAAATGTAAGTTATCATAAAAATAATGGCAACTTATTTAAAATTATTTTTGTGTTGTGGCTGGCTTGTTTTTATTGCCATAATTGGATTTTAGGAAAAAAATACATCGAATAACTATCATTTTGCATTAAAAAATTTCTAATTATGTAAGTTTTTAAGTCTAACAACATTTTATTTACAATCTTTTTAAAAATTAATTTCTCTGTTCACTTCTTTGATAACTTATTTGAAAAATTGAGCGAGTCTGCTGGTACTCGAGACACTGATGTGTAAACATATCCTATATCGACATTATCGACATGAAAATCTAGTGCCACCTTACGCCGCGTGGCGCCTGAATATAGGCAACCACTTATTTGGAATTGGTTGCCTATATTCTGGCGTTAAAAAGAACACGTTTTACACTAACGGTTACAGACAGCCTTCAAAACACGTTCCCGTCACAGATACCGACTGACGTGCGTTGTTTAATGTTTACATTTGTAACGTTTGCATTAGAAGTCTAATATTACACTTCACGCGTAATCCTCCGCTCGCTTCGCTCGCTACAGAGGCGCAACGAACAAGAATTCACCAAAACTAATCCAAGGCATGCCCAAAATAAAGAAGAAAAACTTTTTACAAATATCATCCTCAGTAAATCCCTTTTAGTTCAGCATTTTGAGAAGACATTTTATAAATCTTCTATATTCCAGCTGCCAAGGGAATACGCTAAGCGTAGTTTAGTAGATATTTATTCCCTAATTTTAACTTATACATTGTTACATATTTAAGCAATAGTAACTGGGTAATATTAAACTATTCTTTTAAAGATAACTCTTCTCGTTAAGTAGGGTCGAGGTAATTTATTGCGATTTTTATATAGTAATTAGTAATGTTAAGTTATTGATCAGAGACTTGCTAAGGCACCATAACTAGAGCTGCTTTTTGATTTGAAGTTTAATCGCAGTGAGTATCAGGCCTAAATCGTATAATTGATACTTGATTATTGTAATTTCTAGTGTTAGAGTGTCAAGATGAAACTTAATTACTATAGCATTAATTACCACCTGTGGCATAAATAGGTAAGCATAAGTGACATTCCATAAATTCTATTAGCATAATACTGACCATCAGTAATCAGAAAATCTTCTAAATTTTAAAAAAGTAGATTGTTCTGCCCAAGTAGTTTTTTTTAACTAAACTGGTTGTTTGCATTCCTGGTGTTTATTTTGGAAACTATATTTAGGCTATAATTCAATCTCATTCTAATTTTTTTTAAGCTTTTTCACATGGTATTTTTTTTTAAATTTTATTATCCGATTTTCAGACAAATAGAATTTCTAATACATTTCTTGCATTTCTTTAGTGGCGCCCGCTCTAACTGCCATAAACTTCAACCTACGCCTTTAAAGAGAACAAAACTACAAATGGCTGAGTGAGTTAGGCATAATATGTACAGCTGAATGAGCGGTTAGCGAATAAAGCTGGTTACAATATAGGAATATAACTACCATACTAGTCAATCAATTCTAGAATCTCCAGTTCCCGCAATTTCCCAGCTTGATGTGATGCATTCAGCTGGACAAGACCATCAACAAACTCATTTATACATAAGGCCTAGACTTTTCAACTCGGATTTCACTAGAATCTGGCTAAAAGTTCTCATTCGAGCAAATAATTTTGAGATAATATTGACAAATTTCCAGCCTCTGCTATATTTATTTCGAAAGCTGCATTAAAATTTCTGTTATGTGCATTTGCTAGTTTGAGAATTTGTTTATATACTAAGGCATCTTGTAGACAATAGCCTTATGTTTGGCTATTCCACAATAGCAATATTAGCTCGCCAGTCAGCGTAAACTCATCACCATCAACTATGCGAATATTATCTCTAACACTGACCGGTGCATCTCCCAGTAGTATCAAATCTCCAACGAGACGTACTCCAAGTGAATTATTATGGTCTGGTAGGCCGTATATGTTGTTCTAATGATAGCCAATGGTTAGCTCTATATGTTAAAGTAACCGACCGACGCGCCGGCAATTACTTAATACCTGTATATGCACGTCCAAATTAATTTTCACTTCCATGAACATGTTTTTCTTATCACCAATTCTCCGTTTTAAAGTTGCCTTTGGCACTTTATACCTTGCAGCTATTTCACTTCAACCTATAACACGATTTTGGTGCGCAATTAAGGCTTCTTTCATATTTTCCTCGTCCCATATTACATACTTTCCACGCTGTGATATATTCACCTATAAGGTTGGTTAATTTGGACCGGTCGGTCCGATCCAACCAAATATCTAGCAGGTGGTTCAATTTAAAAACTATAACCTTACTTAAAAATGTTCATCTTTAAAAGGGTTTTGTTGTAAAAAATATGTAGAGTATTAAAGAAAATAATAGATAACAACTTCTTTAAAATATACACCAATAACCACCGGACAAACGAAGGTCACCTGGCACAATAATTAATATGCGAATAAAAGCGAAGGTCCAATTTAAGGTCCAGTCCAAATTAGAGACCTTTCTCCTACTCATTCTGGTTTAAGTCCGGGGAGTATTCTGGTATTGGAAGAAGGTTTTCGGCGTAGGTAAGCACAAGAGAAAATCCCTGGCATGGCGATCCCAATAAAAGTTAAGTAAAGTATTGTTTTAACATATCTGGTACCAATGTCCTTGTTTTTGTAACCTTCCTGAATAATTGTTTGTGTTTTATTCTGCAGACTACCTTGTCAAAGTTGATGTTATACCATTTACCTCAAACAAGGTTTCTCTAGTTCCTAATGGCTTTCTAAGTACCACTTGTGAATCGTTTTTTCTTCATCAATTCTTTATAACTTTACATTCTTTTCTCTCTTTATGTTGCTTAATCACTCTTAGTTTCCTTTTTTTATTTAATCTTCAATCAGTTTATCAGACTCGTTTGATTTATTCTCTTATATGTTGCTCACTCATCCATAAGTATTTTTACCTCTTCTTCCACGCGCCACTTTCGTTATTTCATTTAAGGTTTTAAATATGTCGCTATTCGGTTAGCTATTGATTTTATCTGTATTTATTTTGTACTTATGCTTGACAATTATTTTTTTTCTCTTTTATCTTTTTAATGTCAACTGCCTTTTAATTAACTTTATTTTATCGCAAAGACGACTGAATTATAGTCAGAGCTGGTAAGTCTATTGGTGGTATAGCAACCCTGCAAATATGAGCAAAAATGAGCTAGAAAATAGACCAATAACGTAAGCTGAAATTATTAGATGGAGCATTTGATCTGATGTAAATCTTCAGAAAGCAATAATTCAAGGTTCGAACAGTTCCACTGATTACATTATATTATCTAGAGTCTAGAGGACAATACGTATCGAGCATGAAAAGATGGGAAATAGTTTTTAAGAAAAATGGGACAACTCTTATTCCCATTATATTCACTATAGCATTATTCTACTGTGTTAGCAATAAATAATTTAGCTTTCTCTTTAGTTAGAGTCCAAATAATATCGTTGATTCACCTTGTAAGAAATACCACATGGAATCAGTGGCGCTATATTATTTGTATGGTTTAGCCTGATATATAGGCAAAACTGTCCGCAGATCATTTTCATTCTTCTGTGTATATAGTGTTACCCAGGTATTATTGGTACTTATAAAATGCAAAACATGCTTTACAAGGTACTGCAACGAATATCATATACTCATATGTAGGTGTTTAAGTATCTTGCATCACAGTTTGGTAAAAATACATCGATAAAGTACCAATTATCTAGGGATTTATTTCCTACTCATCGTTGAGCTAAAGGATACTCGTGTCTGCGATCATTTTAGTGAAAACCCAATCGTTTTATAGTAAGTATTCCAGCATATGAAAGTTAAGACAAATTATTTTTGCACGGTAAATCTAATAGGCAATAGAGACTAGAGCAGCTAAAAATTAATTAAGAAAACAGCCAAAGATAAAGGTCTAAGACTGGAAGAAGCAGGGTACTTAATCTAGCTTTGGAAGTCATTTTCGAATCACTTAGCTGGGGAGGAAAATGTATCAGTATATATGAAGAAACTATTAACAATTTAATATTCGTGGATATTCCTGACATGAGACATCGTTGATGAAATAAGATCTATGATCGAAGATCTCGGAAGCAGATCCAAGGGATTAGGAATTTCAATGAATATAAATAAATACCATATCGTGACTAACCTACCCGAACTAGTTCTAAAGAAAGTGCCAATGCATGTGCAACTGGGTCTCAAAATCATTCTAGGCATGGAAAACCAAAGAGAATGTTCTCTGGATGGAAAATATTTGGAGAAGAAGCTCAAATACTTGACGAAAATGAATTTTTTTCCGAAGACAGTAAATTGAATATAGCATTAGCGCTTCAGGAATGTTTTCACAAGTCCCTAAATAACTTGGCCTTAGATGAATCGCTTTATCAGAATTCAATATACAGATTTAAAAAGAGAGCATTATTATCCTTACAAAGTTTGCTATGCACAAGGGCTCCTAAAAAATGGCTTGGGAAAACGTCTACAATTTTGTGAAAATATTGTCAACTAACATAAAATCATACAGTGGAAAGTTTGAACTTAACCTTGAATCGCAATTATAAATTGTTAATTAAAGTATAAACTGTTATGATTAACCTTGTTGACAATTCAAAACGATACTCGAATTAGAGGTCAACGTTTGGTATAAAAAGCTGTGCAGCAGCCCATACCGGCAGACTTTGATCTCCAGTTCGAATTACCGAAAGGGAAAAGCCCCTCTGGCAGATCAAAGCTCTCACTTTAAAAAAAACCTATCCGTGCGAGAGCTACCGAAAGGGAAAAGCCACTCTGATCAGGCACGTTCAAAAAAGACCTATCAATGCGAACTACCGAAAGGGAAAAGCCACTCTGATCAGGCACGTTTAAAAAAAAACCTGTCAGTGCGAACTACCGAAAGGGAAAAGCCACTCTGAACAGGCACGCCTTAAAAGTGAATCAGTGAAAATTACTAACGCCATAAGGCAAAGTTCTGTTTAAATTAACTACATATAAAAAGTAAACTACGTAACTAAATATTCAGCCAGATCAAATAATCTATCCGCCCCTCAGTCTAATTATAACAGACTGTAATATTTACAGATAAAGCTACATTTTTGTTAAACGGGGAAGTTAATAAGCAAAATTGTCATCACTGACCCCAAACAAATCCTCATTGGATTTTATAGAATTACACTCCAAGAAGGTCAATGTATGGATGGGCTTGATCAATAGCAGAATTTTAGGAACATACTTATAGATTTTTCATCTTTAGAATTAATTCCTGTTCTGATTCGGGAGTCGTTCCAGATCACGTTGATCCGGATATTCCACAGAGCCGAATATGGTTCCATGGTTCCATCAAGACGCCCCACTTTGGACGTCAATATCTCCATGACGTGTTTCCAGACAAGTGAGTGGCCGCCTAGGTCGTCTGATCTAAATCTCTTGGACTATTTTTTATGGAAATATTGAAAGAAAATGTGAATAAAATAGTTCGTTCATAAATCGTGGAATATCTCAAACGTATATGAACCGTTGCAATAATACAGGACATCAACCAATCTTATTATGACAGGCTGGAATTTTATTGAATCTTTAATGATGGCCACCTCGAAGATTTTCTGGGACCAAACGTATTATTTAATTACAATAGAATAGAAACAATAAATAAATACCCAGGAATTTTTCGGAAATATACGGGTTTCCGGAAATATTTGCAATATTCCATTTCTTCAAAAAACCCTGTATGCCATTGTAAATACTCTTATTATCAACAAGTCAAATAAAATTGTACAGTTTAATATTATTATTACTGAAACTAGGTTTTATTGACATAACATCCTATATTTAAGTACTATTATGTTTAGCTTTTAGGAAAACATGTTATTATTTTAAATGATTATGCATGCATGACGAGTAATTGTGTCAATGAAATTTGTTCAAATTTAATTTATAGGTTGGTACCAATCTATCTGTCAAAATCGACACCTCCATGACTTAATTAAACACAGAAATCACATTCAATAGTTAACTCGTCACAAAATTAATAGGGCAAATTAATTTAATTACTTTATTTTTGTTGACTTTTCAATTTTTTTAAATATCACAAAATAAGTGGTTTCATTAGATGTGAATGTATTCCAGTAAAAAATAAATTTTTACAGGCAACTAGGGAACCTCAACTTTCTTCTAGAGAACATAGTTTAGAGATCTGTCCACCTCTTTTATAAACAAAAAAAAAAATCTTCGATAAAACCGCACCTTATTTCTTGATACAGGATGACTCAGAAAATAGTAACATATTTAATACCTGCAATAAACTTTCGATATAATGATAGTAATCTTAATGTTTAAACAGGGAAAGTCCTTTTATTGACTGTTTTAATTATCGATGTACCTACTGGGCGGATGGCAAAAGAATATAAATGAAGTATGCGTTCTACTATAATAAATACCCTATATAACATTAAGATCAGAAGATTGCATAATAAAAATGCGCAATTTTTGTTGAAAGGTTATAGGTAAGCCCATAAATTTATGTAATCACATTACCATTACAGTTTTTCCGAACCCCAGCAAGATTGAATGTTAAATTTTACATACTAATATAACATTTTTTTAAAAGGTACAATGGGAAAATTTATTAGAATGTTTTCAGTTGACCGATTTTCCAGGGTAGCGGACAGGGATACGAATAAAATTATGGTTTTTATTTTGTCATACTGCGTTAAATATGCATTAAAAATGCAAAAAACCGGACGATAAAGAATAATTGTATGCAAAATCGCGACTAAAGGCCTTCTGGTTATGTGAAGCAATTATTTACCTTTATGCTAATCGAAATTTTCATACATTGTAGAGGAAAGTGATTAGAAACGTTTTAAATGCGTGCGAGGAAAACAACTTGTGGAGTTTCGATTACAGTAAGGCTTAAAAGTAATGTGTTCCTATCAACTATCAATAAGGAGAATTAGCAAAGAAGATATTTAAAAAGCTTCAGCT
>MU184294.1:8095-38228 GCA_016904865.1 Pissodes strobi | reverse complement strand
AAAAAAAAAAAAAAAAAAAACAAACAGTATGATAGAGGAGTATCCACCAGCTGCCAACTGCAATGTCCTCAGACCATCAAAATTAAATCTCGAAGAGAGTACTAAATCCTGCCAAGACAACTACTGTATCAATTACAGAAACAACTATAGTCCGTGGGATTAGTGCCTTAGCCCTCCCTTTCAATAATTTAATTAGCCAACCGTCTGAACTAGAATTATACGTTCAAAATTAGCAGAAATTAAAGGTAAACAGTTCAATAATAGAGTGGGTACAGGATCATAAAATCCCTTTCAATAGGACACCACTCCGGTTAGCAAAGTAGAAGACTACATAGGACGGCAAAAAATTTAATTTCAAAATACGCATTCTTGCGGAAAACTGATCTCTTAAAGATGTATATTTCCTTATCCCTATGCACAGTAGTCAAAAAAGTTGTTAAAATTCGTTTCTTGCAACGTACTATACCAATTTAATTGTGTTTCATTTGGTTTATGTACAGCTCCATATCTTTTCACAAAACTGAAACCAGTTGTAAGATATGTAAAATTAAAGGGTATAAAAACTGTACTCTACTTAGACAATTGGCTAGTTATTGGTAATTCAAAAGAGAATTGCTTAAAAGTATAAATAAAATTACACAAACATTACAAGATTTAGATTTTATATAAATTCCGAAAAAAGCGTAGTTATTCCCCCGCAACCATGCTCACCTTTGGGGTTTATACAAGAGAAAAGGGGCCTACTGGCAGAACAGTCTATTATCTTTACCCTGAAAAATACTTACTCACATCTCCTTGCGGAGAGAAACAACCATTGTGGAAGAAAATTTCTCTGGCTGTAGGGAAATTAGGAAGTTTCCTGAGAAATTAAAGTGATTATTTTTTATTGCAAACTATAGAACAGTGAAAAAAATATCGATACGTATTTTTTTATTTCCACTAAAGATGAATATTACAAGAGCTATACCAGTTTTTAGTTTTGTATATATAGATATACTATGCATGGTGTGACGTAACAATTCATGTGTATTATGACGTAATAAGCACATCTCAAGGCGTTGTATCTGCCTCATTTTTCGCTTAGGGAAAAAAAGAAAAAACACGTGTTCACTTATTTTTCATGGGCTATCGAAATCAGCAATAATAAAAAAAAATAAAAAAAAAAAATAAAAAAAAAGAAATGATGAAACTTCCTTATTGTCAGGAGAGCTTTTCTATAACAAAGCGTACCTAATGAAGCGATAAAACTGATTATTTCTTCATTAACAGATAGCGCCCTCAAACAATACGGAAATGCTTACAATAAATAGGGGAATTTCTGTTTTTCTAAGCGCCAACAAATATATAATAAAACCGTAAACTTATTCTTGAGCTCCTAAACATTCAATTGTCTTCGGAGTCATCCTACTCCGAGTCCTACTCAAACAAAAGCGGTTATAAAAGGTTTCTCAATGGAACATTTAACATAAGACCCCCAAAATCAAAATACTCAATTACTTGGGATTCCTACCCTGTTCTACAGCGCTTAAAGAGCATGTACCCTCACGAATTCTTAAATCGACAAATCTAACTTTAAAGCTAGTAACACTCTTAATACTAATAACGGCACACAAATCACGGACAACCCGGAAGTAAAAATAGACGATATTTTTAAATATGAATACATAATTGAAATCAGATTCCCGGATAAAATAAAAGCAAGTGGCTTAAACAGGCTTCAACCTAGTTTGATATTACCTTATTTTATTAATCAACCTGAACTATGTATAGCCACACTATTAGAGACTTACATAGAACGCACAAAAGGAAAAAGGGTGCTACCAGTCAATAAAAGGTGAATAGTTCGTTGTATTAGCAGATACAATCGATCGTACCCTCCACTGTCTGCAATTGCAGTTGCAGCTAGTGAACATACCTATTTTTTTGTTCAAAAACAGAAATTACGGCATTCACAGATATTGCAAATATGCTAATAGATCGATGCATTTGCAGATGCAATCGATACCACAAGTAGCAAAACCAAAAAAAAAATGTAATACTCACTCACAAAAAGCCCTATCACCCAGACAGCAGTCAAACCATTAGCAGATGGGTCAAGTTAATAGTAAAAGCCAGCAGTATAAACACGGAAATCTTTGGGGCACACAGCACGCGACCCGGGGCAACTTCAGCAGCTCAAAGAATGGGAGTTACATTACAAACCATTCAGAAGACAGCTGGCTCGACAGAAAAATCAAAAGTATTCTCGAAATTCTATAAAAAACTTGGCGTGTGTAATCCCAGTGGATTGGCATCTTGTTTATTGAACCATAAATTCTAAGGAATCATATAAATATTAAGCTACAATTATAACTTACTTACCAACTTGTTATCATATTACATAAGAATATTGGTATAGTATTAAAAATAAGTTAAAGGTTAATATCAGTTAAGCGTTAAACATGATATATGTACCTTCATAATGTGTGTTAATAAATCTAATGGTTATAAATTTGAATTTTAGTTTATAAAAAGGGCCTTACAAATCTAGGACTACAGAAAACTCGCAATTTTCAGTTAATGTAGATTACATCGCAAATACTTTAAACATCTACAAAGTGTAATGAGGGATGGCGGAGATGCGAAGGATAATTACAAGATCAATCGACTTACCTGTAAGGAAGATCGATCGGAATTATCCGAGCATCTCCGCCATCCCTCATTACAAACCCACCCAGTCTTTACCTTCTCCCTATCACCCCAAATGCAATGTAATCAAAAATCTCACGAACCAAAATTGTAATGACACATCAAGGCGATGAGCTCGAGCGGCTAGCCAGGGTCGGCTGAATCACCATGTTTTTAGATAACTTCTTTAAAAATTGTACCGATTGGGAAAAAGTTGTATACTACAAAGTGTAATGAGGGATGGCGGAGATGCTCGGATAATTCCGATCGATCTTCCTTACAGGTAAGTCGATTGATCTTGTAATTTTCCTTTATAATTTAAAAGAACGCAACTATGTATTTCTAAGCTATTATTCAAAACGAAATAATGATTTATGTTGTGTAATGCATGGCCATTATGCCACCACAACTCTTTGCTTTAAATATGAAATGTGGAATCGCTAAAAGTGGCAGAAAAAACAGGCATGCATATGTATATGTTTTAAATTACAGGTATACGTTAAAAAATGCAAAATCCATAAAACCTGTCAGATTAAACGATTAAAACAAATCTGTTTCCTGTTTTATATACGTATATTATATAAAATGTCCTATTAAAAAATTAATATTTTTACTATTACCGCCAATGGAATAAGCTTATGGCGCAATCTATAGGGTAACTCAAAAAGTACGCATCACGTGGACAACTAAATGCAGTTGCGACGGAAATTAAACCGACTCTGTGCTATTGAATCTTGCTTAAGTTAAGTGAGTAGTTTGCCAATTGCATATTTTGGAAGGTGGCTTTCGAGAAAGTTTGTATTTCTAAGACAAGTTTAAGGGAAGATACAGTGTAAACTCAGACCCTCATATCGAAGGATCTATGATGTCATTAAATTTCTTCTATTTTCTCTCCATCTTCTCTTTCTTCTTTTATTACAGGTATTTTTTGGTCCAAGCTGCTACGACTTGAAACCATGATTCTTGTTTTTGGATGGTCCTTATTTATCCTTTAATAAACTTCTTTTTTATTCTACTCATCATCAGGCATACTTTGCTAGCAAATAAAAGAATCCGAGTTTCTACAACCGCTTTGCATATTTAAGGATCAGGGAACAGTGGATGATTTTTAATGACCAAAAATTAATTCAGCTGCAACCGGATAAAAGAAACTTGATCACTTCTGGATAAGTTGAGATTAGAACTTTAGTTTGGGTGCAGTATCATCGGCGCAGTGATTAATTTTTTCTTCGTATTCTTCTCCTTCTATAACTTCTCCTATTTAAGATTCAATTTGATGTAAGCTGCTGTAAGTTTGGATTAATAATTTTATTATGGATTTATTTTAGGATGAGATTATAGATAGCTTATTTAATGTTCCTTATTCCATTCAGTATTATGCAGAACTTCTTCTAGACCAGTTTAAAGGCGGCTACAGAGTAAACTCAGCCCCTCAATCGAAGGATCTATGTTGTCATTAAATTTCTTCTATTTTCTCTCCATCTTCTTTTTCTTTTTTTATTACAGATATTATTTGGTCCAAGCTGCTACGACTTGAAATCATGAATCTTGTTTTTGGATGGTCCTTATTTATCCATTAATAAACTTCTTTTTTATTCTACTCATCGTCAGGCATACTTTGGTAGTAAATAAAAAAGTCCGAGTCCGAGCTACTGCAACTGTTTTGCATATTTGAAGATCTAGGAACAGTGGATGATTTTTAATGACTGGAAATAAATTCAGCTGAAACCAGGTAAAAGAAACTTGTTCACTTCTGAATGAATTGAGATTAGAACTTTAGTTCGGGTGCATTATCATTGATGCAGTGATAAATTTCTTCTTCGTATTCTTCTCCTTCTATAACTTCTCCTATTTAAGATTCAATTTGGTGTAAGCTGCTATCTTCATTCAGATGAGTTTGGATCATTAATTATGGATTTATTTTTGGATGATATTATAGATAGCTTCTTCCACTTTCTCTATTCTATTCAGTATCATATAGAATGTCTTCACGTCTATATAACTAGTAAACCGTGCCTTTAAAATGATTGTATTGTTTAAAAAAAATAGATTTGTTTTGATAATGAAAATAAGTTTCAAATAAATGTTCAAGCAGAAAAGAAATTGCACTGTAAGACAGAAGGAATGAATAGGAGTAGGTTTAGAGTATGAATATAAAAAATAGTTGTCCTGATACGCAGACAAATAAAATAGAGGTAGGTTTAGGCATTAGGAAACTCAGAGGGGAAGCTTCCCGATTGAAGAAGTCATAATGAAAGGTACAACAAATAAATATGGTGAGGTTTCGGTTCGGATACCCAGAAAGACTTTCCCTGGAAGGTTGAAGAATTGAATAGGGGTAGGCTTCAGTTATGAAATCCAGGGAAGTATATAGTGTTATACTGAAAGGCAGAAGGTTTTCTATGAAAGTAGTTGTAATGAAAGGCCAAAAAGATCAATAGTGATTAGTTTCGAGAATACTTAGAGTGGTTTTTCATAAAAGGAGTTCGGGCTAGATAAGACCACCCAGAGGGAGCTATCCGTAATGAGAGCTGCTGTGAAAAGCAGAAGGTAGGAGTAGATTCGACCAACCAGAAGGGGATTTTCGTAAAGATTGTGGCATTAAATGGTTGACTTGCCCATAAAGATCGCTACACTAAGCATAGATCTCTCTATGCTACATAGAAGCTAACCTAAACATAAGAGTACTCGCACTGAAAAGTAGAACTTTCCAAACTGGTTTTCTGATAAAACTATAGTTGAACTAGATGAGGAGTAAAACTTTCCATAAAGCAGAGGTAGGATCTTTCAGAAGCATTTTCATAAATGTAGCTGCATTCTTAAAATTAGTAAAACCAAAGGAGGGGAGGTACTAACCAGAGGTAGGGTGCACTAAACAGAGGTAGGGCCTGCAAGAGGGTTTATGTCAGGAAGGAAGTAGGATTGAACGGGGTTGAGTTCCAGAGGGGATTTCGTTTAAAGGTAGTCGCTTTGAATGGAAACAGGACTTCTCATAGGGTCATTCCCATACTAAAGGTGAATTTGCAAGAAGATAATTGCAAAAATGTAAAGCATCTGTTTTACTTAGTGATAGTATATTAAAAAGTATTTCGTCAGCATGCAAATATGTTGCGCTATAGACGTAGTAGGTATAGTTTATTTCTACTATGCTATAGATCTCCCATTGCGGTATATCGGTTTTTCATGTGTATTCTTATTTCAAGTTTGTGGAAGTTGGTAACGATTAGACAGTGTTCTGATATTATTTTATTTATTGTGTAATATGTCGTCTATTTAGCGATTTGTAGCTTCAAAATCAAGTCGTTTTATAAGGGCTCACTTGGTATTTGAGCCTGCCTTGGCGCCTGCTTAAGTCTGGATTTCTCTTTCTATATTTATTCCATATTTCATTTCTTTTCCGTATTTTGTTCCTTTATATGGGCACTTTCCCATATATTTCCAAAGACCGAAATATAAAACTTACCAACAAAAATAAAAGTTGTCAAAGAATGGTAGATATTGTTTCTATTAATTTATTAACTAAATTAACTGAAACAAACAGGTACAGTATAAATGTGAAAATAGGGTAATAATTTTAAAAGATAATTGCCTCATATATTCACAACGAAAATAGACATAATTTACAAATAAGCATATAAATTTAACTATCGGCTGTCTGCCAAGAATTAATTTATGGAACTAATAATGTATATTTACGTCTAGCGGGTAGTAAATTAAGGAATCCAACAGGCTCTAAAGTAAAATTCGCGTTGACACATTGTACTCTGATTAGCATGGAAAGTAGGTCGAACATCAATCGAAATAAAAGAAGTTGAGTTATGACGGTTTTTATTAGGAAGCTACAGAAAGTGCAGATTTTACGAGCATTCCTTCACCTATCAATTTCAGTAGATGATATATATATATATATAGGTATATATATTTCTTATACATGAACAAGAATGGCAAACCGCCACAGCTATTAAGGTAACCATATGTAAGAATTTAGCAGTTGTGAAAACTGAAGAAAGAAGAGGGAAAAGTAAGCTTAGAACTAAGAGTTATAAGGCAAATAATATTTGTAATAAAAAATTTTATCAAAAAAATATATTTTCCAATAGAGTCGTGAATGATACTTGGATGGACGTGCGGTATCGATACCTAGTGGTCGATTCCAAGTAGTTTTGGCAGCCCATAACTTTACTAATATCTATATTAAGGTACTTAACGCTTCTCTTTAATGTTTTAACATCTTCGCACACACACACCGCTCGTCGAGCGCCATAGGAGGTCCCTTTAGTGTGTGTGCCACTGCCATAAAAAAAAATAAAAATAGTCTGCTAGTTTTGCCTGTGGATAAATATATAAAAAAACTTGCTTTCAAGCAAAAATTTAGGTTGACCACTTAAGTTCTTGTGATATAACCCCTGATAAACTGATTTTTTATTTTAGAAACATTTATTTTCAAACTAGAGTCTCAAATACTACAAGAATCTCTGCTTTTGCGTGTCGATGCTAGTAAGTATCGATACCAGGTACCGATATTCTTACTAGTATCGGGTATCGCTACTTTCCCCTCGACAATATTTATAAGGACTTCTAGATTATAGATGTGTAATTTATTAAATCCCTAATATATTTTTTCATATGTTTATTTCTATTTTTTTAAAAACGGTTTAAACTATTTATCGGCACTGAGGCGCAAGGGCTTAATGTATTTAAATCCTTTATGTTTCTATGCAGTTTATACTATGACGGAATGGGCACATGAGACAAGATGCTCAATACTTCCTAATAATTATTATTTAATTCCTTTTGATATATTTAGCTATCTTTTATTTATTGCGCTCTAAGGAAGGATTATATGAAAATGGATGCTATAATAATGAGAATAAATATGCGCATGAGTTTTATACTATTATATTATTGAGCCTTTACTGGATTATTTGAGCAATATATGTAATATCTTAATTTATCCTTATTTGTTCGGTCAATTAAGCATTTACGCCGCAATAACTTTGAATCTATATAAAGAACCAAAACTTTATCACCTTGAAAATAAGTATATAATAATACTGAAGACTATAATAATGTTTAAAAAAATATATATACTTTAAAGCTTTTTATTTCCATCTTACCGCTAATAATAAATAATTAATTAATATTTTGAAACATACCTACCTATTAATTCTGATAGATGAAAGTTAAACATGTAATTTATGACAAACGGATAGATACTAAGCCATGTAAAAATTAGATAATTATGGCTTATTTCACTGATGTAACGATTATTTCCATCAGATATGGTAATCATTTAAATGAAATAAAAACGAACTGCAATATTGGATATACAGAAGCACTGGCAGCCTTAAGGGCCGTTTACTTCACACCCCGAAGGGTGTTGAAGGCCGTCGGACCCTAGATCACGTGACCGCATCCGTCGGTGGGCGGGCCAGAGAGAGTCCTTTGTGTACAAAAGCTGCCAATCACGTCACGTCGTTTCCGTAATAATAGTTTCTACCATATTTGAAAATTATCCTTATTATATTGAAAATTACATCGGTGGCCATTTTAAGGTAGACGGGAATGTTCGCTTTTTTACACTAATTAAATAAATTAAGGATAGTTTGTTTTGTTATTTTTGCTTGTTTTCCTTCTCGACATCCTGTGTGCACTGTGTTTTTGTCGCTTTTCAAAACGGAGCGAACCGATGTCCATATGGCTGATATTATGGATAGCGCGACTATATGGACAGTGGTACACTTAGAATATTTTTATAAAGGGTACATGCAAAGCATGTTTTCTCATATATAATTTCATTCTATTTTTGTGGTCTAAAATGCATATATGGCAGCAGAGGTGCCTATACCTAAATGTATGCAACCGTTTTATGCAACAATACAATTAGAGAAAACTGAACGGGGTAGTTATCATGTTGGATCAACTGATTGGTTTTTGGATAGCTAACCCCAAATAATAGCCTTGTAGAGCGAAACAGCAGATTTTCCAAAATTTGAAGGGAATAGTGGTTCCAGCATACATCGAGACCATAGGAATTTATATGAGCCCATCTTTATCCCTGAGAAAAATTTCAAGATATAAATAGGCTAAAATGAATTATTTTTTTCTTGGCGATCTAACGGTCTTGACAGAGTTGTAGTATATAAAAAATTGTGGATTCATAACCTAATAGAAATTTTGCCACCTGCGATTTTTTAACTGTTTTTAGGTAATTTTTGAGTGCAGAATACAAGCTTGCAATACTGGAATATTTTTAAATAAAGTATTTTTTTAAATTATGGATAGAGTAAGTAATTCCATATATATTGACTCATATGCTAGAGGCCTTTTTATGGAGATATCAAAAAGTTGCAATGGAGAAAGTTTTTCTAAAAATCGTATATATCAGAGATAACAAAAGAAAATCAGAAGTTCGAAATGTTGGCGGCACAAGTTGCTTTTTTAAAAGAAACATCCTGACTTTTAGCAGATATCCAGAAAGCCCTTTTTTCTCATTTCAGAAATATGTAGTTTAATACATTTCTGCGAAGAGCCCTTTACGAAATATTTAAATATACAAATTTAAAAAATAATAATAATGGGAGTGACGTCGAATTCGAAATTTTTGAGTGCAGAATACAAAATTGCAATAAGTACTAGACAATTTTAAAATAAAATATCTTTTTTAACTTATGGACAGAGTAACAGACAGGTGAGATCCGGCTATGATGGCATACTAGCAATTTCTTAGTCCCTAATAACTTTAGAGGCATATCGTGGGCAACCAACAATACATTAGGTACTTCAGTTTATTTACTAATTTCGTGTATGAATGAGGTTGGTTAACTTTTCGCTGAAAAAAATACTAAAACGTTTTTATTGGTGTCAGAAAAACTTATTTACTGGTAAGTAAAAACCTGTTTAATTATTTTAGAAAGTCGAATTAGTAAATCTAGAGTATTATACACGTAAAGTGATATTCTAACCTCAAATTAGCATGACGTGTTAGGATCTAAAATAATTAGTTTTCCGTTACTTGTTATTTTTGTACAGCCTGTTGTTTCGGATATGATGACATAGGGCGGTTTCGGGTATGATGGTAGTATGCCATCATAGCCGGAACGAGAGTCCATTCAGAAATAATGTATTTTCAAATTGGTTTTGACTTTGTGTAGGTATGATGAGGACCCTTTAAATACATTAGAATTAAATAACGGTAATTGAATAATGGCAGTTTTTTTTTTATTTCAGGCCAGTGGATTCTTCTAAATCAAGTCAAAGTGGTCACCAAAAATGGTCTCCCGAAAATATGCAGAGAGCTATCGATGATCTTGTTTCGAAACAAATGGGATGGCTTAAAGCTTCAAAGACATTTAACGTCCCTAGAAATACTTACTTCAAGAAGACGAGTATAGCAGATAATAACAAAGTTTCAAAAGGGAGTAATGTCGGATTTTTGGGTGGCAGCTTCCCTGTATTTCGAACGGAAATTGAATCACAAATAGTCAAAATGTCAAAACTTTAGAAGCACGTTTTTTTGGTATCACACCCATTGAACTCAGAAAACTCGCTTATCAACTGACGCTAAAGTTAAAGTTGAAGCATACATTCATGCTTCAACTTTGAAGAATGCTTCAAGAATGAAGAATCGAAAATGGCTGGCTGGGATTGGTTGCAACGCTTTTTAAAAAGGAATCCAATAATGAGTGTTAGAACCTAAGAAGCAAATTCAATAGCAAGGGCACAAGCCTTCAACAAGGTTCAAATTCAAATAGAAGCCTATTTTAATAAACTAGAAAAACTGTTAAATGATTTTAAGCTCAAATATTGTAGACGAATCAGGCATGTCTACTGTGCAATTCAAAACCGAGAAAAGTTTGGCAACAAACGGGAGAAAGCAAGTCGGAACATTAACCAGCGCTGAAAGAGGGAAACATTTTACTATAGTATGCTGTATGACAACATTAATTTTTCCCAGGGAAAATATGAAGACAGAACTAAGAGCGCTTTCACCCGAGGATACTGTATGCGAGATACGCGTATCCGAGATACAGGTTAAACATACATTCAAATGGACCTATTCACACGGCACAAGCGACGCATTCAGTATCGCGATTCCGAATTTCTGCATCCCGGCAACTCAGCCGCCGGACGCTGAATGCGTATGCCGCATACACGATTACCATTACGATATATGGACCTATTCAGACATGGATACTTTTGCAACGGAGAAGATATCATAGACGCAGGATATTTTTCAGTATAAATTCAATCGTCATACTTAGGTATTATTTACTACGCGATATAGTGATGAACCTATGCACGGCACTGCGACTATTTTAGTACTGATTGAAGAAATACGTGAATTCGATGCAGCAGTCCAAGTTTTCGACCGCAATTCTGTATCTCGGATACGCGTATCTCGCATACAGAATCCTCGTGTGAAAGAGCTCTTATAGATAAAACACCGACTTGTTCAGTGGGGTTTGCACAAGAAAAAGGATATATGAATGGGGATACCTTCTTACTTTGGAGAAACACTTTGTAAAATATGCGAATCCAGGTCCTGATAATAAAATCCTCTTACTTTTAGATGGTCACGGAAGCCACAAACAGTTGCCAGTATTAGAATTCGCCAAGGAGCATTACATAATTATGTTTTGTTTTCCTCCACACTGCACTCATAGAGTGCAGCCCTTGGATATAGCCGTAAACGGCCCTATGCGCAGATGGTTGGCTGCTCATCCAGGACGAAGTATTACGCACTACCACGTTGGAGAGTTATTTAAAGAAGCTTACTCTAAGGCAGCTAGTGTCTCCACCGCTCAAAGCGGATTTGCTAAAACAGACATATGCCCTTTTAACAAATATATTTTTCCAGATTGGATGTTTGAAGCAGCAGAAACAACAAATGTTGCAATTCATGAGGAAATTCCAGCTCCTGCTGCCAGTTCGAGACCCTCATATTCCAAATCTGTCACCTCTCTGCCTTCAATTATGCAAGAAGAAAGAAACGAGAAAGATCTTAGCCAGGATAACAAAACAATAAAAGTTTCTACAAAAGAAATATCTCCATTGCCCCAAGCGGGATATTTTGCAAAAAAAGGACGTAACATAACTAGTAACATTCAGCGGGAGATTTTCGCAGTTTACAGAGTGATTATCGCTCACTTTCTCGTGGGTGATTTTCGCTGAAATCAAGCGAATATCGCCCTGAGCTTTATATGTATGAGGAGAGACACCCACGAATTGCCTACAAGCAACCTCCATAGTATTGCTGAAATAAAATTCCAAGGCTGGAAATGTTTGCATGTTTGGCGCGGTATACTAAACAATACAGTTATAGCCTCATATTTTATGAAGGTTTCCTTTTTACATGAGATGAAGATATCTGGAATTCCTTGACAACGGGATAGAGGCTTTTTTAGAGGATTTGTCAGTCAGAAAGTACATAGCCCCTGGTGACAGAATATTTAAACAACCCTTGCGATAATTGGTTGGAACGAAACGGCACCATGCAATTGCCACTCGACAGACCCGATTTTACCGCATTAGATTTTTTCCTATAGAATCATCTTAAAAACCAGGTACCTATATGCCGATAGAAGCATACGTTAGCAGCAGTTAAGACAAAAAATTATCCAAGAAATGGGAAAGCTGAACATTTTAAATGCCATAAACTCATTAGAAAATTATTATACAAGATGAAACAAATTCGCTTCTCACTATTGGGATCTCGTAAACGGTAAGAGATATTGTGCAAAGATGCACAATTTAGTGCGCGTATTTTGACATTTTGAAGTTTGAGATAGCTCGAGTATTCCGAAGATATCCACGAAAAACCGAAATTATAGATTTTTGTTTTTATTTTTTTTGTGACGTTATTTTTGGAAATATCAAAAAAATACTAAAACTTTCTAGAGATATTTTTAACGGTCTATCCTAAGAAGTTGTCAGTTTTCTAAATCAACGCTTCGATTTCTCAGTACCATCATCAAGCCAATTTTTTTAAATACGACCTGTACTTTTCACCAATTTTTTCGCATATTTAGTGGGTAATTTGGTAAAATCCATCACCAGATATTTTTAATTTGTAGGCGTTATTGACAAAATTACCGCAGGTTTTTTAAAATTTGAGATATCAACTTAATATGTGCCTGTTAGTATTGTAAATTGCCTGAAGTGTTTATTTGCAAAAAAAAATGATAAAAATTATAGGTACGTATTTAAAAAAATTAACCTGATGATGGTTCAGACAAATCGAAACGTTGAGCTAGAAAACTGACAACATCCTAGGATAGATCGTTGAAAAGTGCCTCTAGAAGGTGTCATTTTTTTTTGATATTTTCAAAAATAACGTCACAAAATATGTATTAAAAACAAAAATTTAAATTTTCGTTTTTTCTCGGATATCTCCGGAAGTACTCGAGATATCTCAAACATCACAATGTCAAAATGCTGGGCACTAAATTGCGCAACTTTTCACCAATTTAAACTTTGCTGTATCTCTTACCGTTTACGAGATCCCAATATTTTGTTTCACCCTGTACAGAGTGCATTGACAAAAATGGCGGTTACATTCTTAAGACAAAAAATTACTCAATAAATGGGAAAGCTGAACATTTTAAATGCCATAACAGGGTAAAACAAATTCCCTTATCACTGTTGGGATCTCCTAAACGGTAAGAGATACAGCAAGGTTTAAATGAAGGCAAAGTTGCGCAATTTAGTGCCCCGTTGCAATTTCTCGCTATCCTCATAAAAAAGCCGCTAGTATATGAATCAATTTATACGGAATGACCCTGTATATTTCACGTTATATCCATTACCTACTTTTTTCTTCAATTTCCAGTTAAGGAAACAAAAGTTTGAAGTAAAGAATTGATTCTCGAAGTAGATAAATATACATTCATCACTTATCACTTACATAATTTCTTTGATATGATTTTGGAACATAAAGAGACAGTTTCCCTGAAGACTCCAACAGTGGTCGGCCTTCATGTGGCCCTCCCATCTTCCTTGAGATCAATAGAATATCGATAGAATATTTCCCCTTGTTCTTCACTAAAATCTCATAGGTTTTCTAGAACTAGAAGAAGTAGTTCTGGAGGTAGCGGACTCTTATGCTCACGTTACAATCCAGAACATTACAGTTGGAAGACATATTTCCTACTAATCCTATATAATTTTCGACCTTATTTTTTTCATGAAAATTGGTTGGTACTTTAACAAGTGAACACTAAGCGTTCAATCTCATTCATTGAGGCAGTTAATTATGAATCTTAAATAAACAGTTTGAGAATCATCAAATGTCCTACTCTCAACCCAGAAAATATGCGAGTCAAGTCGCCAAAGCAAATCCCCTTCCATTGCCTCATATTATTATGTCCCAACTTGATGCGCAAGAGTGGAAATACGATTTTCTCTCTCGCATCCACGTTTTGTTTTCCATGAATTTATAATTTTTCCAATTCTTGTTAAACAATTATATATACTGTTCCAAAGACAAAGATATTTTCTATATCCACTTTGCTTTCCAAGGAGAAAGTTCACCTTTTTTAGATTGACACAAATCACCCACTGATGTCCTTCTTGCTCAATTTTTTTTTCAGGACTAGTGATGTCTCTATTCATACTGGCAGAACGACCAACGGATATTATTGAGCCACATTTATTACCCTTGTGTGAAGGGACACATTTCAAACTACGTTTTGAACTGTCAAGAAAAAAAGCGCCGTTCATTTGGTGTGTATTTTAGCAAGTAGGTTAATATTAATACCTGAATAAATTAGATTCTTTTCATTTAATCTGAAAGCAATTATTTTTGAAGACTCATTGGAGAATACGGCAAACAATGAAGTTCATCAGCTGTTGATGATTCTGTATCATCTTCCGATTGTCTCGGCAGACTGCTGACTGATGGAATAGAACTTTCTTCCAAATACGGTGCAGGTTTTTTTACGAGAAAGAAATAGCAGTCATTGTAATGGGTTTTAACTTGCTTCAACTGCCTACTATCAGAAATTTTCAAGGCATGTTTTAAATACGACATGTGGAGCCCAAGATTTATCCTGGTCTCCCAAGTGAATGCCAAAAGCCAAGAAGTTAGAAATAGGTTTCCTACTTTCTTTCAAAATGTATTCGTCACATAATAACAAAAAGGTCTAGTCAGGATGACTCACACATCTACGTCTACTTGTGTATGCTATGGTTTTAATTAAATACTTTGATTTACTAGAGAACGCCGAAAATTCACAAACTCACCTACGAAAACTCAATAGTAAACTGACCCGGGTATGGCAGAAGTAGATACGAGATAACATGGGCGAGGTATTAATTAGTTCATGTTGGGGGTTACTCAGGTATAGGAAAGTTGAATTTTACTATCATGTATAATATCTAAGTAACTCATACTCGCTAATTAGTTTCCAATTATATGTACGAAAATTCATTTATGGCATCAAAGATATCATTATTTCATTAATATGTTTGCCCTATATCAGAAATGACAATAAAAGTCAGTTCTTTCTTTTCCGGTGCGGAAACCAAGGAGATTGGAGATGGCGCCAAATTTGAAACATTTTGAGACAGAATAAATTTTATATTTGAAAAAACTAAACTGCTGAAACCTCGAAACGGGCAACCAAATATTTTTTATGGATCCAAAATGTTCACCAATAATTAGAAAGAAGTATTTGCCATACATGCACTATCACAGCTGCTATACAAGTTACTGTTTAAATTATATGTATACGTGTAACCAAAAAAAAATTGAAATTGATGAAAATGTCTATTTAGCTGTTATTTTCGAGTGAGTTGTTTCAAATATGAAATAGGCGTTGCCTAAAATTACTGCGAATTCCACATCTCTGTCCGTCTCGCCACCACTCTTCCTTCCATTGTTTATGCCGGTAATAAACAACATTTTGCCTCGATATACAACAAAGTTCCAGTTTTCCACTGTAGGCAACTCTAAAGAATGAAATAGCGATCACGCAACGTCTCGTTAACATAAATTACGTTTGCTGATAATTTTATAATGTCTTTATACCATTCGATGGGATGTTTATGGGACCACAACCACGTTGCTAAAGAATTTGCGATCAAGACGATATCTATGATGACAAAACTGCCATACACGAGAAGTTTATGGCACGACACGTCCCTTTATTCCTGTGAAATGAGTTTTCAGACGAATAATAAAAATGGTTTATATTATGTTTCCGTTTTGTGCTTATGACTTGTTTTGTATTGATGATTTCTCGACTGTGGAAAAATTTTCCTTCGACGCCGGTGACTAAATTACTCTTATTTTTTTTTTCTTCAGATTTTATATTTTTGTCGCAAAATTGTACATATTTTCAATTTACACTTCCGTATCAGTAAGATGTTGAAAAAAGTCGAATTATTTTCGAGAAAAAAAATATGCGCAGGATTTTTGCCTATATTTATATGCAGCACCAGGATTTTTCGTCCCCTATTATGGTTAATCGATCGGAAGATCCGTTCGTTACCTATTCCGACCAGGTTTAATATCTCTACCTTTAAGAATAATAGAGAAAAGCAACAAAAACTGTGCCATAAGACCACTAAAGTAACACATTATTTGTATACCTTGCTATTTCTAACACACTAATGTTATGTTTTAAAGATAGAGGTATCAAATCTGGTATATTCGGAATCAGTATGGACTATCCGATAAATGGACCAGGTAATACAAGTTGATATTTTTGACAGCTTTGACCATGCTCATTAATTTGTTTTGATAAAAGATCTTGGCGGTTCAAGAAAACCCAACAAATTTTGTAAAAGCTTTTCACATCCAATAAAATAATCTATCTGGGTGTATTCGCGAAAATCCTATAGGTATATAATACATAATTTGAACTTTTGGTCTCGAGACTATATTATGTACATAGAGGTACTTAATTGCGACTTTTTTCTCGAAATTATATATATTTTCGACTATTTTTGATATTTTCGTAGAGAAAATGGAACCTACGTATAATTTCGCCAAAAAAACCCTAAAATATGTCGTACAATTTCACGGAAAATTCCGAATTATGGATAGTTTCAAGAAAAAAAATCGAAATTGTATAAATTCTTTTAAAAAAAAATCGGAAAAACCCAAAATTTCAAGAAAAACATCTACATAATTCATAATGTGGAAAAAAGTCGAACATCTATACATATGCCATCGGTCGTGGGGTGATTCCCTACCCAAAAACGTGATTAATATTATTCCTTTTAACACGGCTCCGCACATGCTTTCTTTCAAAATACACTTTGTTAAAAATTTAACTTTTCTTTACTTTTTTCAAAATATTTCCGAAACGACTTTAATAATATCAATAAAATTAAGGTTGTGAAAAGTGCTACAAATAGCACATATCTTAGTGACAAAAAAGTGTGAACAGGTTTACCAAAAAAATGTACGTACGAGTGCGCACTCAAATTTTCATCAAAAAATATGTACGCCACTGATTTTTTTATTATACGCGTATATAGATGATTAAATTCCTAATAAAAAAGCATCTATTGATATTTTTTTGATTTCGGCTTGGCTTAGGAGATAAATGAAATTGTATTTAACTTCATTAAATCTCAAGCTTCAAATTAATCCGTAAAAAATCTATTTTGGCTTGCCTGTTCTGAAATGAAAATTATTATCTTATTGTTGGGGAAACACCCCACTTTTCGTTTCTTCAACGTATAGTTTGGTGATAACACCCTGTATGTAGTATGAATGAGCCATAATTAAACTCCGAATAAATTTATTTCACCCCAGGTAAACACAAATTTGTGCATTTAAAATATTGTATTTCAGTTAGACCGACCCTGGATTGTCGGTCTAATAGATTTCATCTTTGTTGCATATACAAATCAAAATGTCACTCCTCACTCCGCATGGAAATCGTTATTAATCGTTCTCAATTTAATATATCCTTGTCTCCGTCAATGTTGTGTAAACAACAATATGTCAAATAAAGAAAGAACATGCTTCTGCCCTCTCAAATACATCCGCCTACGCGCAATTAGATTTTAGTGCATTATAAACACCCAACCGTGATGTATCGATCCAGTCATCGCTCTGCATGATTTTGGCGCCAATTACATCTACCCAGTCCAGCCCTCTGACACCAAGATATTTAGTAGTTTTCTCCTTTATTTGCACAGATATTTAGAAAATATTTGCTGAGTTCTCTTTGTCCAAGCTTAGATAAAGAACTTTAACGCATTTTTTCGAGACAACACAACTCGCAGCATCTCTTGTTGAAGAGAGAAGAAGGTAAAATGGCGGATGGAAATTGGTAGTAGACAAATCCATTCCGGAACGCAAGATTTGAATCAAATGTTCGAAGTCTTATATTTTTGTTGAAGTAAATTGAGAGAATACAAGAAAACGAAAAGTACAAGGTATTTAGTGTGAACGGAAAGACAGTCAGTTGAAATTTTGAATTAACAGAAAGCTCAATTAAATTCAGTAAGGAAAGAAGTTCTTGTTAAATTTAAATAATCGAGACGTTTTGTTAGACATTTAATCATAGTTAACCGTATGTACAGTACTTATTTAGTTTTATGTGTGAAAGAATGAATGCTTGAAAGTAGTTAGAAATTAATGTATATATTTACCATATTTAAAGCAAATTAATTTTTGCATTATTAAAGTACGTAATATCTAGAATACATGTTTCAATTCACACCCTATGAATAAAACTCCCACCGCCCTATTTTAATACAGCACTAATTAAAGTGGTTAATTATAGAGCTAATTACCACTCCCACCTTTGTGGACATAAATGATTTAAGAAATAATTGTTTATACCGACCACTTATTATTATTTTCTTGCAACAATGCTAGATACTGTCGATTGCTATTTCCAAATTTCCCTCTGAATTGGTTTTTATTGATCTTTTTGAAATTTCAATAAGTTTCCCTTCTTAGAGTTTAAGTGGCTGCTACATTTTTAAAATACCTCTAAGTTATTGTGTATCGTCAAAATTCCTTTTGTAAATTATACGTCGCGTTAATTATGGCGAGGAGAGATAAATAAAGAAAAAGCACGAATTAATCGTGAAAGGTATTCCCAACGAATAATTTCATTTAAAAATATATTCGAACATAAACTAACCGCAGAAAATACTGATGGAGTATATTAAAGTTTAGGAGGAAGTTCTCAATACAACGGATCAGACCCCGCCTACAAGTACTAGAGTCGTTTCTAATGAAATGGGAAATATTATTTCAGCATCGTCTGTACCCAGAATTTAGAAAGAGGACCTAGACAAAAATTTTGTCAGTTGTTTCTAAATAAGTTGGAAAACGATCGATATTTCTCTCATATGCTTTTTACAGACGAAGTATCATTTAGTAGAAAGAGAATTACAAATTTCGTAACTTGGACTATTGGTATTGTAGATGCAATACCAGTTTTTCATTAATATTTGGGCTGGTGTGACTGCCAAATAGACTAAATCATGTGTCCTATTTGATCTCTTAATTGATTTATTGGGATTGCTACTTGTAGGAGTAGAAACAGAATGTTATTTCAACACGGTGGACAACGGCACATTTTGTTGTACTTGTTAGTACCCTTTAAAAACATATGACCGTCATTGCATGGTCGTGGTGGTTCAGTAGTTTGGCCTCCTCGATCCCAGGGGACTCCAATCCACTGGAATTTCATCTCCGTGGACATATAAAGGAGCTTTTGCTGCGATTATATACAGTTATTTTCACAAATCCATTAATAATAATTAAAACATTTAGTCTGCAAGTGTGAAATAGGAAACATTCATATTTTATATTCATAAACTACTTAAAATTTCGCATAATGTAATGAAAAAAGATACTTAAAATAAAGGGTGGAATCTAAATTTTTAAAAATATGCATAGCGTTCCATTTAAAAAAATTAATGTTGGTTGTTGTCCCGGCAAAGTGAAGAATTCTGTATATGTATAATTATTATAAATAAAATATGTTTTGTATGTAACTTTATTCACACTTATAGAGATAAGGCACAGAAGCATCTTATATGTCGACCACTCAATACTCTATCTAATAAAATTACATTTATCTCCTAAACGAAGCAGAAATCTAAAAAATACCAATTATTAGGCATTCAACTATATACATGACTGTACCATTAAAAAGTTCAAAAGTAAATGACGTACATATTTTTAGATGAAAATTATTAGTGCCCGCTCTTACGCACGTACCTTGTGAATCTGTCCACTCCTTTTTATAGCTAAACTATGTACTATTTTAGGTACTTTTCAGAACCCGAATTTCATTTGAAAGACTAAGTTTGAAATGATTCCAAAATTATAACAGAAGGTAATATTAGATCCACCTCGCATTCATTCAGTTTGCTGGACCGTCGATCCTTCGAGCACGAAGTGACAGGCGGGTCAGTGAGCTCCTTCTCCAGCTACCCTAAAGAGAAATCCTTCATACGTTAGGTTACATTAATTAATAATTTAAGGGTTAACTTATCGAACTTAGGCAAGAAAAATTAGTAATCACTCTGCTTACTTCTTGGAAAAGTAACTTTTGCCAAAAATAAACAAAAACAAATAAATTTTTTTGTGTGTGTTTGTTTGTGGATGAACTAAAAGTACTATTTATTGTTTTAGTTTTATTTTTCAGCATTGCCTTCTCGAAATATGCTTCGAGCAACTTGTTGTGTGATTCCTCCACATAACCTTCTGCGACAATATCGGGCTTCCAGCCTCCATGCCTCTTTATTGTGAGGATATCTGCGTGAGGAACTGGTAAGAAACTAGTAGATGTTCTCCGGAGACAGTGTCTCGTAACGAGTTACGGATTGGGCAGTAGTAAAAAAAAAACCTTTTTTTACATACCTCCAGCTTAATGTCTTGCACACTTGCCATTTCTGTATGCAAGGAAAAATCTGCCATGTTGGTCTAGATCCAAGACCAGCGCATTTTCTTACAATGTATACCATATCCAGGCCTTCAATTTCTTCAGCAGTAACAAAAAATGGCGAATAATTTTTGTTTTGATGGCGAATAATTTAAAATTAACCCTTAAATTACTGAGTTTTTCTCTCTGATGTACCCCGACTATTGCAATAATAATTATAACTGCTTAGATTCACTAAATATTTTTATTTGCAACCATACATGAATTGTTGGTATTATGAATCTTATTGAAGGTTTGAAAGTGTCACATTACTTACGCCTATTTCCCTCTTCCACTTCCCTCACCCATTTCCCTCACTTATTCCCCCCCCCCCTCGTGTTCTGTCATTTCTCCCGCTCAATCAATAAAGCAAAATATTTATGTAATATATTTATTAAGCAATTCTTATATAAGAATCAACAAGACAATTAACAACAATAATTAAACAATTTATCACATATTATATGGAAATAGTCAAATTTGACTTATTGTAGGCTTTAACCGACATTTTTGGGAGGCCGCTATGAAGTTTCACTGCTAGAGAATATTATGTCTTGTCCACTGTTAGGTCCCGTAATGTTAACAACAGGACGTAGAAAGCTTCAATTGCTGCAGGATGAGGATAGCAAAGCTGTTGAAGATATCATATTTGCGGCTTTAGTTTGTTTAGCTGCATCCACATAGCTTTCAGCAACTGTACTGGCCCACCATCCCCCTAAGCGCTTCAGCTCTAGAAAAATCTGCTCCTCTAATAACCAGCACGGTAGCTTGGGCCGTTCTTCTGAAAGCATGACCTGTATAAGTTTCTACCTTAGGAAGTTTTAAAAAGCTAGCAAGAACATAGAAATGTACCCAAAAGGTTGATTTCGAGCTTTTCCGGAACGATATTGAATATCTTTTCGTACCTGGATAAATTCTTTCACAATTGTTATCCAACTATGCCAGTTATCCTAAATGATCTACTTTTACAAGTTTTGTATTCGGAATTTCAATGGAAATTTTCTTTTCTAAAATAGCAATGTACCTAGTTTTAATTTTTAATAATTCGTCGGTGCGGCATGCTCTAGATACACCTGTTATAAACGCAACCTTAATAGGAATGAACTTTTGGGTGCTTTGCTGAGAAAATCCTCTTTATTTCGTCTGTTAAAGATAGTAGGTCTGAAGCTTATATTCTGCCGTTTCAAAAATGCAGGTAGCTTGTTATATTTTGATATATCAATCCCTTCTCTTAAATCTAACATGATCCGTAGAGTAAAGGGCTTTTTTTGCTTTACCGTATCACCTAAAATATACCATTAAGACTGTCTTTGACGCGATAGTCATAGCATTTTTTTTAACAGCAATTTTCATATACCTTGAATGCTTTTTCATATCGCCCTCTACTTTATTTCGGAAGCAAACTTGCTTCTGCTCTTTCTGCACCTTCTTTGAGTTCTGGTGTGGAATAATCTTCAACGCAACCAGCAGACTTGATCTGAACAACCCAAAATGCAGTGTCATTACCTATCATAGAATAAAAAGTCCCATCGTATTCAACTAGTCCATTAGCGGCACTGTCTTGGATAGATCGTCAACTGCCAGGGATCTTGGCATAGTGTTTGATGATAAATTCAAATTTATTCCTCATATAGAGCAGATGGTGGCTGGTGCATCACGAATGTTAGGCTTTCTAATATTAAACAGTTAACAGTTAAACAGTTTACCAACATCTTTGTTTGTTGCTTTATTACTCCTTCGTTAGAACAAGGCTGGATTATCGGGCACTTGTATCGTGTCCGTTGTATGATTGCCACATTAATTCAGTGGAGGTTGTGTAGAGGCGATTTCTCAAGTATCTTAGGTTCAGTTCAGAGAGGACGGTATCTAACCAGACAAAGGGTTTGATCATAACTTTTTGTCGTCCTGATTCGAGGAACTGTCACTGTCTGAGCGCAGAGACTCACATTCGGTGACATTCCTTTAAAAGCTTCTCCATGATGTGATCGATTGTCCTTTTCTTTAGGAAAGTATACCATTTCAAGTACCCCGTTTAGGAGCTAGACAGCAACCCGCATGCACTCTGAGATTGACGAGATCTAATATTCTGTACCAGAGCGCCATTCACAACATGTGCAAAAATTTCAATCTTGTATCAAACGCCTGTGATATACATACCAGCAGCTTGTCTAACGTCCTGAAGCACCTGCGTGAGGCGTCTGGTTTCCCACCTTAACTTTATCTTTACATTCTTCGTCTTAATTTTTCATCTGTATTTCCCATGTTTTCATTCCCTTCTTCTTTATCACTTTTTATTTTGACTTATTTTATTTTTCTTTTTTAGTTTCCCTAACTTACTTTGCGTTTTATTTTAATTATAACTATTATTTACTTCATATTTTATTATTTTTTTTTGTATAACAATATTTTTGTGAATTACTTGTTCTTAATTTGTATGTGAATTTTCTGTAATTGGGCATTTGTCTGTTGGCAATAAAGATCTTATTATTATTATTACAACAACATTTCGGCTTTTTTCTTGACACAAATTTGAAAGATGGAACAACAAACAACAAGTTCAAAAATGTTTAAAGATAAGCGCCATTGCTATGGTCCTGCAACCAGTACCTACTTGTTTGTATGACGCAACCAGCAGATTTATATGGTGTCAAAAAATATCATATTTTGACAGTTTTCAACATTTGAAGAAATAAGTTCTAATTTTCGATTACGATGTGGTTATAAATAAAATAGCATAAAAAACTTTGGAGAGAATTTTTTATTACTATCTCAAGATTACAGTTTAACCAACTAATCTCTCAACAATAATGAAGGACTTCCATCTTCGGTATGTAATATATTGTTGTCATTCAGCTTCCACTAGAAGCTTTGGCACATTTTGTCTAATAAAACCATTTGATTTTTCTCCTTCTCTCTTTGAAAAAAGGTATAAAATTCATGAACTTGCTAATATCAAAATAGGAAATAACAGTACGCAATGTAGATTTTTGATGAGCTTATTGATTTTTCTTCAAAATATTCTACTTTTTTTCGTCAAATTCGCTACTTTCTTCTCTTGACATCAGTTTTCATACCTACTGCGGACTAGTTCGTACTTTTCAGGCAGTAAAAAACTCTTTGCTTTGGAGCATATGAGGCTTTCTTAATATCTAACGATAAGCCTTCGGATTCGCTCATTATTAAGCTCAAAATTCGCACCAATTGCCAATGTTTCAATTCATTATTGACGCGTGATTTCTAAATCATTACATTGGATCCATCGTCATGGATCTGATTAATTTATTGCCAACAATGTTATATTTTGAGATTATTATTATTTTCAAAACTTACCGTTTCAATGCAAAAATAGATAAAATCTTGTATGTAACTCGTGGGAAATCAGGAGATGTGAAACACTTGTTTCATAAATAGCTATTATAATTCTACTAAAATTCTTATAAATTAATAACTAAATCCGTTAATAAATTGCTTAAAAACAAATCATATTTGAGCTTAAACCTTATGACAGAAAAAAAATTAGCTCTTCTGGCTTGACAGGTGACAGCTGCCATGCTTTGCTTGATAGCAAATACTGCCGGGGAGATTTTGAAAAATTTAATATAATTTAACCAGTATTTCTTTGCTAGTTTTGCGTGTCTTATTTTGGTTTACGACATATCAAAAATTGGTATTAAACACGAATAGTTGTAAATAATATAACACTCACCTCAAGGGTACTTTGCCTAATCCTGTTTGATGATGATCCTTTATGTAACTAACAAATTCACATGATAATATTAACATTTCAAATTGTTACACTAATGCACAACTCTCAAAAAATAGGATGCGTATATGTGATGCGTATTTTGAAATGACAAAATGGTGTCTATTCAAAAAATAGGTTTCTCGAGATTATCAACGGCATCCCACGATTTATCGAAAAGACGGAAAAAGACTGGACCTCTGTAGAAAAGTTCCAAATAGCCCGGTATGGTGATGGGCCCCACGTATGGCATGGCATCCTCTGCACGCCCTGTTGCGTGTCGCACGCGGGAGGAAATCGTGTCCGTCGGCCAGCACGCTAATTTTGTCGCTAAAAAGACACAAATTTCTATTACTCTGATTTAAATAGATACGACGATGTTTTGATAAATTCGCTCAAAGATCTATCATCGTTTTATTAGAAAGCGGCTTTATATGCAAGGCCCTTGTGTTATTGAAAACCAATAACATCTTTGAGTGAAATTAGTATTCTTCTGATACTGTGATTTCTAAGCTGCTAGGCCTTCAGTCATCTATCTAACCTAAAGAACGTGCTGCCATCAGAAGAAGGGTTTATATTTTATTAAATATAGGGAATGGCCGTTGCCAATTTAATAAGTACTTGGTTAGCTAGTTGGTGAATAACTACGTATGATCGCTTCGTTATTAATTGAATGTCTAATTGGAGAGACTCTACAAACTATATATGCATCAAAACAAAGTTCACATTTCCCCCTTTTAACGTAACAGTTTTCCTGACTTTCTCGTTTACGAACTAATCATTAATTATTTGACAATAATTGGTCCGTGTAAGAAGGAGTTTTTGAAGTGAAACCTGCTTTAGGCGCGTTCATCATACTTTTTCCTGGACAGGAAATGAAACTGAGCCGTCACGTTAATTGGTATGGATTTTGGCATGTTTTTGAAGATTCGATTTGACATTTCGAGTTATTATGTCACATGTGCAATAACTGTCGCAAAAATTAATTAGTTTTGATAAAATTTTAGGAACACGTTCCTTTTGACAGTCTTTAGAGCCGTATTGAAATGGGCGAGAATGGGACAAATATGAGTATTTTTTTTGATAGTGTCCATTTTTGAAAAAGCGGTCGCAAGAATTGAAAAATCTAAGGCGACACTTCAATGGGAAATTTAGAAAAGAAAAACTCTCTAAATGTTTTCAAAATGTTAGGAAAATCAGTTTTTTTTTTAGAGAAGATATAAAAACATCCATTTGTGGGTAAAAAAAATTAAGACTTTTGATTTTTTTTCTTGAAAAATAATTTCCTTGCAGAAAAATAGATTACGAGAAACTACGTAAAAAATGGTAAAATAGCAGACTATGAAAATAATTATTTTTATGATATGAGAAAGGAAGGGGTCAAAGGCTATATGGTGATTATATAATCATGTATAGCGGAGTAGACAAAAATGAACGAGCAAAGGAAGGAGTAGCAGTGGCAATACATACAAAATATGAAGAACAATTAGAGGAACGTCAGTATATATCCTCACGTATAATAGATCTTAAACTCAAACAGTTCATTGTTATGTCCATATACGCGCCTGAAGACAACAAGGCAAAGCAAGAGCGGGAAGACTTTTACGACCAATTAAAAAATACTATCGAAATGCTACTGCAGAATCAACCAATGATAATACTAGGGGATTTTAATGCTCGCATAGGCAATGAAACAGTCCCAGGTGTAAAACAACGATTTAATGAAGAGGTGCTGAATGATAGCGGACAGCTTATGATAAATGTTTGTTCACTCAATGATCTAAGAATTAATAACACCTTCTTTGATCACAAAATAAACTACAAGTACACGTTCAGAAATACCCGACAACAACAATCGACAATTGACTACATACTAACTAACAGGTTTGTACACCCGTCACAAATACGGGCAGTGATCACAGCTTACTATAAGGAAAAATTTAAATAGGGATGAAAGTGAGAAATAAGGCAGAATTAGAACCAGGAACACAAACACAAAAAATAAATGTTGTATCACTTTGGGATATTAGTATAAAAGAACTGTAACAAAAACGATTACATATATTTTATTGTTAATTTAGTCTTATTTTTATCTTTTTATGTAATACTGTTTCTTAATAACCTATGTTTGTATCCTATAAATATGTTTGTCCTAAAATGTTTTAGTAAATGTGTTAAGTATGTGTAAAAATTTTTATTATTAAATAACCTATTATTAAATTTTTCTTTATTTCTTTATGTGAAAAAAATTTTATTATATTTTTAACTCAAATTTTTAATCTGGAATGTATGTAATTGCCTTGTGTTTCTTAATTTTAATGTTATTTTACACTACATCTGTTTTATTGATTTATTTTCATTTTTGTATTTCAAAGCTTTGTCAATAAGTTTGATTATGTACTTTGGACAATAAAGCATGTTAAAAAAAAAAGTTGACAAGAACCCAATAAGCGAAGCCGAAGAAGTGAAAGAAAGTTGGAAGAAACTAAAACGGAACATTATAGAAGCTGCAACAGAAGCCCTTGGCACCCGAAATATAAAACAACAAAAACACGGCCCAAAAAAAACCCCAAGGTTGTGCAACGAAGTCAAAGAACAATGTATCCAAAAAAGGAAGGCTTACCTAAAATACATGACAACTAAAACGCCGGAAACCTATGATGGTTATAAGGGGTACGAAACGCCACCTATACACTAGTAAGGCAAAAAAAGAACAGTATTGGGAATCCTTCTCGAGCAGAATGGAAAATTACTTTTATGGCCTCCAAAAACACATGTGAAGATTCATCAGACGCCAGAGAAAAGAAGCAAGTGAATTTATTAGCACAAACCACATAACGAAGGAAACTTGGGTCCAGTATCTTAAAGAACTATATAAAAAAGAAGATACGGAAAGTATACCGGACACCCCAGAAATCGTAACTAATGAAATAACTGAAATAGAAGAAAAGGATATAGAAACGGCATTAATGAAACGCAAGAACAGAAACAGTCCAGGCCCAGACGGTATTCCAAATGAACTTCTTAAATATGGCGGGAGAAGCCTGAAACAGCAGCTAACAGCCATAACTGGCAACATCCTTTTACATCAAAAAATTGCGTACGAATGGCGCCTAAGTACCACAATCTTACTGTTCAAAAAATGAGACAAAAAGATACCTGCAAACTACCGAGGCATAAACCTTCTAAAAGCTAGTATCAAAGATTATAACAAATAAAATAAATGAACTCACCACATTGGGCGATGAACAATAAGGATTCAGATCAGGAAGATCTTGTACAGATGCGGTATTTGTCCTGCGACAAATAACTGAGAAATCCATCGAGTATAACAAATCAGCATTCATGAGTTTTATAGACCTGGAAAAGGCGTTTGACCGATTACAACTGGAGGACGTGGTTCTATACAACAGGCAAATCCCACATAACATCATTCAAACCATCGAAAATATTTACCGGAGAAACAAAATACAAGCAAAAATTAACGGCACAACCACCGAAGAAATTCCTGTAAATAGTGGCATTCGACAAGGAGATTCCCTTAGCCCCTTATTGTTCAACATCGTTATAGACGAAATAATAAAAAGCACTCGTAACCTGAAGGGCTATAAAATGGGGAACAAAGACGTCAAAATCTTATGCTATGCCGATGATGCTGTTCTGATTGCAGAAACCGAAGATGACCTACAGAGATTACTATTCAAATTCAGCACAATGGCAAAAAGTCTAAGAATGAAGATATCTGCAGCAAAAACCAAATGCATGACCAACTCAAAAATACTTATCATATGCAAACTGGTTGTGGATGATAAAATTATACAACAGGAGATGAAATTTAAATACCTAGGCATTGAAATATCAGCATACGGTGATAGAAACCAAGCGGCAAAAGCAGCACGAACCTCAGCTTACATGAACGATACAATCCTCCGAAACAAATACATCGGTATCGAGACGATACACAGCAGACACTAGACCATATACATCGAGCACAAAAAGAATATTAGAAACCACCGAAATGAAAATAGTGCGCAGGATCGCTGGAAAAAAACTTTTTGACAGGGAGAGAAGCGAGGACATTAGAAGAACATGTAAAATAGACAACTTAAATGAGTGGATACTGGGAAGAAAGAGAGAGTGGAACGAACACATAGATCGGATGAATGACGACAGAATGGTCAAAATAACTAGAGACAAGTCACCCCTAGGGCGCCGAAG
Organism: Pissodes strobi; assembly: GCA_016904865.1. Taxonomy (NCBI): domain Eukaryota; kingdom Metazoa; phylum Arthropoda; class Insecta; order Coleoptera; family Curculionidae; genus Pissodes; species Pissodes strobi. The sequence goes on along the minus strand of MU184294.1, from coordinate 9,695 downwards.
CGTTGGAAGGCCCCGCAAGAGATGGAGCGACAACCATTCTAATAACTGATCGGCAGAGGATACGAAGAAAAACAAGCAATTTGCTTACATTAAAGAAGGAAGAAGAAGAAGATGGTATGAGTTCATTGAATTTAAACTTCACAATTTCGGGTTTCTGCGTCGGAAGTATGGAAATATCCGAGACGCCCGCGACAGTTCCATGGGGAATTTAGAGTAGAAAAACTCTCTAAATGCTTCCCTGTTCCTAAAATGTTGGGAAAATCGTTTTTTTTTCAGAAAAAATAAAAACAGTAAAATAATTTCCTTATAGAAATCTAAATTATTTGACTGGAAACTACGTAAAGATCGTACAAGAAGAGACTATGAAAATATGTATGCCTTTTAGGCAGGATGGGCTTGTTGAATGTAAACTTCGGGTCACAAGAATTGAAAAATCCGAGGCGACAGTTCAATGAGAAATTTAAAGGAGAAAACTCTCTAAATGCTTCCCTGTTTCTAAAATGTTGGGAAAATCCGTATTTTTTAGAGAAAATATAAAAACATCGTTTCTGGGTCAAAAAAATTTAAGTTTTTATTTTTTTCTTGAAAAATAATTTCATTTAAAAAAAATAGATTATTTGCGGGAAACTACGCAAAAAATAGTACAAGAGAAGACTATGAAAATAATTAGGTATGCTTTTTAGACAGGATGAGCTCGTTGGATTAAAACTTCGCGATTTCGAGTTTTCGGGTCACATGAATTGAAAAATCAGAGATGACAGTTCAATGGGAAATTTAGAGGAGAAAAACTCTCTAAATGCTTCTCTGGTTCTAAAATGTTGGAAAATCTCTGAATGCTTCTCCGTTGTTAAAATGTCGAGAAAACGTTTTTTTTTTTTGTAAAAGTATAAAAACATCGATTTGTGGGTCAAAAAAATTAAAGTTTTAATTTTTTTTTGTTGAAAAATAATTTCCTTACAGAAAAAAAGATTATTTGACGGGAAACTACGTACAAAATCGTACATGAGGAGACTAGAAAAAATAATGATGTCTTTTATACAGGATGAGCTCGTTGAATACAAACTTCGCATACACGTCACAACATAATTATTTCATCATCATCATCAAGCCCTTTATTGCGCCCAGTATTGAGCATAGGCCCCCTTCCTCTCCCCCAATTCTCTCTGTTTGTGCTGTTCTCGTCCATCCAATTCCTGCTACTCGTTTTATGTCGTCATACCACCGAATAATTGGTCTTCCTCTTCATCTCTTTCCGTCCCATGGTCTCCAGCGTATTATTCGGCTATTCCATCTGTCGTCTGTAAGGCGGGCTATATATCCTGCAAAATTCCACTTCAGGCTTGTGACTCTCATCACTATATCTACGACCTTTGTTCTCTGTCTAATCGTTTCTCTTTCCGTCTCTTAGTGTTACGCCTATCATAACTCTTTCCATGGCTCTTTGTGTTGTCCTAAATTTATTCACCATTGTCTTTGTGAGAGTCCAGGTCTGTGCTCCATATGTTATCACCGGTACTACACACTGTTCAAATATTCTTGTTCTAAGGTATTGTGGTATCCTTCTATCCTTAAGTATATGACTTAATTTGCCAAATGCCGC
>MU184293.1:140195-151244 GCA_016904865.1 Pissodes strobi | reverse complement strand
TTGTCATAATTTAAGGTGAGGTTGTTATTAGAGCACCAATCCCTCATACTCGCCGCTGCATGCGAACATCCATGGGACAGTCCAAGCAAGGCCGTATCCACCGACGACCATCAGCATACTGGGAGATACGAGCCTCTAATACAATGCTATTAAAGTAATGATTTGCACCACTCCTTGAAATATAAACGGTCTACTGCCTCTACAGCATAAACGATTGTAACAGAGAAGCAGCACCACCCCTGATACCATAAACTGCAAGTTTGGAAATTAGTAAATTATGATCTACAATGTCGTAGGCCTTCGACAAGTCAAAATACAGGCCAGCAACCTTGTTATTTTTATCAATTTGTTCAGTGATAAAATTGATTGCGTGAAATATTGCCTTTTCGGTGGATTAATTTGGCTGAAACCCAAATTGAGCATCGTTCAGGATATTAAATATTTAAAGATAATCATAAAGTCTGGTAGATATTACCTTTGGAAGACCTGCAGGAAGCAGTGAAATAGGTCTGTTCCCTTTTTATATACTGGAATAAGTTTGTCTTTTTTGAGATCAGCAGGAAAAATTTGTGTTATAAAGCATTCGTTTATGATATTTTCGAAGGGATCACAGACATACTCAGCAACATATTTCAGGACAGAAACTGGAATCTCATCCATACCAGAAGAGTATTTGTTGGGCAACCCAGAAACCACCCTGAGCACCTCTTGTGAGTCTACCGGAAAATCACCCTCCTCCGCAACATTGTAATACCTAACTTGATATGTTAATAAAACACTAAAAATTTGGAAATATTTAACTTTTTTAGCTCGACATAAAGTACCCAACTACTGATTATGCATGAAAACCCGACAATTATGCTGGCACTCCTTCGCTTTTCAATTATATCTGTTCCTAAATTTTGTCACTAACACCTCGAATCTCGTCTTTAAGTTGGTGAGTTAGCTTTAGACTTTACGAAATCCCACAGAAAAAAATCACAGGGAGTCAGAACACAAGATCTCGCTGGCCGATTTGTGCCTTCGCTACGTGAAATTACCCAACCAGGAAATTTTTCATTCAACAAATTATCGTTTCGTACGCTCTGAGACAGGTAACACCGTCTTGTTGGAACCACATGTTTGCATAATTATCCAGGCCACAGAAAGTGAGTTATCATGTGGCGATAACATTCACATTTACCGTTACAGCATTGCCGGTTTCATCTTCGAAAAAGCAGAGTCAGTCCAATTATGCCCCCAGATCAAAGTCCGCACTAAACAGTGACCCGTTGGGGATGCATGTGTTTGATTTTCTTCACCCCACATTCTGTAGTTTTGTTTATTGACATAGCCACTGATGTGAAAGTGTGCCTCATCGCTGAACGAAATTTCCTTTGAACATCTTCTTGTTGCCTTGCCAGAAACCAATTAACAAGTTCCCAGCGCGTTACATGTTCAACTGGCTTTAGCTCTGGTGTCAGTTGAAGTTTGTCAAACAAATTAGAGAGCCTCAAAACAACGCGCTCAACCACTTTTCCAAGGTCGCACTCTGAAGACAGTAACGCCACATGCTCTTTATATGATGAGCTGTCTGTCGCAGATTCTTCTCAAGGGTAAGACACCATGCTACACTTAAATCAGTCCATGGTTCACTCGTCGTCGAAATCAGTTTCCGTCAGTACAGAGAAGATCAACGTACTGATGTTTGGAGACAAAAGTGCCTAATGTATGGTTCTGGAGCTATTAAACCACATGGACAATAATATGAAGTATTCAACTTATGGAGAATGTCAACCAGGGATTTCTATACCACAAATGGCAAATCGTATTTCGGAGCTAACTACTAACTTCAACTCTAACGACAGTGTCATTATCTGCTTAAATTTGACTTCTATTATTAATTTCAGTAGTCGTCACTTAAAAAACTATTTTCGATCGGAAAGTACACAAATGTTATTTTCTCATTGACATATTCAACAACGAACAGCTATGAATATTTTAGATATCTGTCATTCTGCGATCAAACGATTAAGTGCAGGAGCACATCCATTAGAATTTTAGATAATACTATTGCAAATGGTAGATATAGGTTATCAAAGAAATCACTCTGTAAAATTTTGTCGTTCTTTGTCAAGTCTAGTTATGGAATGAAGCATAATTTTTCATTGGCTTGCATTAATTATACAGAGAGCATAAATTTAATGCATAATATTGTTGACTTAACTGACTTATCTGCTGTTGACTTAGCTGACTATAAATTCTTTCCCTGATAATATTCGTGACAATGGTCCTTTTTTAGTTTAAGGAAATATGACTTGAGCATTACTTTAATCCTGCTAAACATTCAATCTGGTAGGAATAAAATTGACAATCTTGAGGTTTCATGGATACAGTAAATTTTCCAGAGATTGTGTTATTGACTGAATACTGGCTTGATGATGCTGTGCCATTTCTTGTACCTGGCTATCAAATAATTTCAAAATTCTGTCGTAAAAATTACAAAAATGGAGGTACAATTACTCTCATTAACAAAAACTTATTGGTGGCCCTATATTTTAAGGCCCTGGATAAACTGGATGGGTTGTTGGTTGAGAGAGAATTTGAGTTTTCTGTTGTATTTTCACAAAAGAACAACCTATATATTGTATGCTTGTATCGCTCTCCGAATACATGTGTAGAAAATGTTTTAGTTAGATTGGAACAATTATTATCCAGATTCCCTACCAAATCACGACTAATTTTAGCAGACGATTTGAACGTTGATTTCGAGGACTCAGACAGTAAAGCTACGTGCGTGCTTTCTAATGTGCTAAGCTCCTACAACTTGTTAATGCATGTTGCCGAATCCACCCGTGTAACAGCTAATTCATCAACGACCATCGATTATATCTGCTCAAACTTACAGGAGGAAGTAAATTGTAGTCATCGATGCTGCTCTCTCAGAATCAACTAAACTGGAGAAGAAACGAGTACGTAAGAGAATCGTGAGTCGTCGTAATTTTGGCTCTTTCAAACACACTTCTAACTCCATTGATTGGCAGCAAAATGGCAACACCCTTACTCTCTTCTATAAAAAATATGTGAAGGGTTTAATATGTCTTTCCCGTTTCGTACTATCAAACCCAAAACTAAGAAACGGTGGATTACAAATGGTATACGTATCTCTGCAGAAAACTTACGGTGTGTTAATACTCTTCGAAAACGCTTTGCCTCTCAACCATTCCTGGCGCAACTTTATTGTGCATACCTCAAAATTTACAAAAGTGTCTTAAAAAGGTAAAAAAAAAATATTTTACTACTCCAGATTGAATAGCGCTAAAAGTAAACACCGTGAAAATTGGAGGATCGTGAATGAGCTCGCTGGTCGCTTGAGACATAAACATCATGAATCTAAACTGCATCCAAATGAAATTTAAATGAGTTCTACTCTTCTGTTGCCTCAAATCTTACCAAAGATATTCCTTTGTCATATCTGTCCAATTTGCGTGTGTCGAACTCTATCTTTCTATCTCCAACATACCCACAGGAGATAAAAAACATTCTCCTCGGGTGAGGTTGGGCTGTCTTTGAGGATTCTCCAGGAACTTCCTCATGAAGCATTCGTGGCCTATGCTAAATCTATTAAGTCCTCTTTGGAATCAGGCTATTTTCCAGACTGTTTGAAGTCCGCAAGGATAATTCCCCTTCACAAGGGAGGCGACTTTAGTTATCCTTCTAACTTTCGTCCAGTTTCACTCTTGCCTACCCTCTCTAAAGTAATAGAACAGCTTGTTAAAAAACGGATGGTCAATTTCTTAGAGGCCAATCACACTATTAACATTAAACAATTTGGATTTCAATATAAAAAAAAAATACTTCGGATGCAATTTTCTTTTTCCTGGAGAAACTGTTGGCCGGTCTAAACAGGAGTAAGGCACCTGCGGCAGTGTTTTGTGACTTGTCGGAAGCATTCGACTGCGTAAGTCATGAAATACTGCTCAGGAAGCTTTCTGTCTGCGGCTTTAGGGGGGTGGCAATGGAGTGGATCAAATCCTGCCGGTCGACTCGTACTCAGTCTGTTTCTGTGGGGGAGGATGTATCTAGTGCGAGACCTATAACTTGCGGAGTGCCCCAGGGGTCAGTTTTGGGACCCATCCTATTCCTGCTATACATCAACGATCTGATGCGACTCGACATTACGGGCTATTTCACTGTTCTTGCAGATGACACCATAATCTTCTGGAGAGACACTGATGTTTAGAGGCTCAACTCCCGATCTTACACTTCAACAAGGGATTACCATTGGACACCATATAGTGGATCGTACCTCTAGCGTTGAGTTTCTAGGTCTCAGTATTGATTCAAACTTAAAGTTTGATTGCCACATTTCGCAACTTACAAGGAAACTTGCGTCCGGCACATACTGCATGCGAATCACTTCCTTGGAGAACTTCCAATACCACACTTTGCTATGGTCCATCGTTCCTTTATATACAGTGGGATTAAATTTTATAATCATTTGCCACAAGACATAAAACTTGAACCTAATTTAAAAAGGTTTAGAGTTAAATGTCGTGATTTATTGGCTGAGTGCGCTTTCTATACCGTGGACGAGTACTTGAATTGCCGGTTTTAAGCGAACTTTCAGCATTATCAAGACCAAATGTTACTTTAGAATATATCGGTTCCTTTTATTTTGTTTGTTAATTTTATGTGTTCATTTTTAACCCCATCCCATCTGACATGTAAATCTGTGTTATACAAAATTTTATTATTTTTCTTTTTTTTCTTTTAATTATTTTATACTCATCTAATATTAACACGTCTGTAGTTCTTGTCCAATTATTAATAATTAGATATTCTTTTGAAACCATGTAATATAGTTAAGTAACTTTTACTTTATAGAAGTATGTTTACTGTAAAGTTGCTTTTGCCTATATTCGAGTTCTTAGTATAAGACTTTGCTTTGTGAATTAATTTGTACATTTAGGACAATAAAGCTTTATTGAATTGAATTGAAATATATATTCAAATGAAGAAATTTCGTTAAAATTCGCTGTAACTGCTTCTCGGAACATCAACTTGTTGGAAACGATGACGAATCGAAGTTTCAGGATTTTTGGTAACATTTTCGGGTACTGCGGTAATATTTTCAATAGATCGGCTAGTTCAATGACGCACGAGCCAATTCCATTAATGTTAATCACAAACCGTCGCACTATCGTCTCCTCTCAGAGGATTTTACATAATTTTCGAACAATTTCTGCATAGCATTCTCCATATTCGTAGTCGTAGCAATCGTAATATGTTGTTCTAGAGAGTACAGCTCCATGACTAATAATATGTGAATGTGTTTGGACTACAACAAATATTTATTCAAGGTCTTACTTTACACAACATTTTGAATTTTGAATCTGGCTTATCTATTGACAAGTTCGATAAAAAAAGATAGGCAACTATAGGGCCCACTTGTATGTTCTTTTGGCCTGGTCACACGGAATTAGAATTTTCAGCAGTGGTTGGTGGCTATTTTCCAATATGCACGGCTATTTGGCTGGCCCCGATTAAGGCTTTTTACTGCTTTCTGTAAAGCTGCACGTCACACCATGCGGTCAGCATCACTTTGCCAAAACGGTCTCAAACGAGGAGGAATGAAACTTGAAGAACCCTCTAGACCAGGAAAATACCGGGCGGAGGATAGGGGTTTAGATCCGAGGAAGGACACATTTAATAGGGTAACCTCACATTGCATAAAGTAGAATTACTGGACGATATTGCCGATGGTACGAGAAAATATTAAGGGCTATGCACTTGTGTTTTTGTCTCCTTAAGTGCTCATCGCAGGGAAGGGAAATACCTCGTCAAATGCCAAAAGATATCATGACATCCAACAGGAGATACGGCTACGAGCACCGGTTGTGTGTGTTCCAATATTCCCAAGTATGAAATAGTTAATGTTTTAAATTTTAATTTTAAGTTCAGAATAGGTATGATGGTAAGGTAAAGAGAATATCAATCACATAAATCTACCAGTAAAAGGGAAGAAACTATATTTCTGGGTTTGGTAGCAATTGCAACGCTACAAAATTCAAGGATGGCCGCTAGATGCCATTTTGAAGTAAAATTTTAGTATCGGAAGGGACGGCTTACCCTACATTCTTTTGAAGTTCTAAGCGAATACTTTAGAATTCTAGAATATTAAGTCGGTATCTTTACTCAATACAAAATGGCGGATAACGTTATTAAATAAGGAAAAATCTCACGCATTCAGTTCAAAAGATGGTGGAAATGATGACTCTATATTTCTTGACACATATAAAAGTCCAAATTAAAATTTAAAAAAAAAAAATAGGTCTTTAGACTTGATGCAGTCAGTTAAATTATTTCTCCAAGGTAAGACATCCGTTAATTCGCATATTTCATAAAAATATGTTTATTACTTACTTGCAAACCTGGGCAAGAACTATAAATTGTCAATTAATGAATTTTCATCTGTACAATATGCAAATCATGTGGTCGTAATCTCTAGCACAGTATCATGACATCGTCTGTATAAAAATATATTTTTTCCCTTTCATATACATTGTTCTCCGTGAAACAGACAACAGGTGTCCTTTATCTGTGATTCCAATTCCGATCTCGTCTCGTATCTTTTCTCGTCTGCATGAGCATGACTTTAAAAGTATGGGTAAAATCAAAGAAAATCACCGCTATTATCTACTACCAAACGGAAAGGAACCGTAAGAATGTTTCTGTAAAACTGGCGTTACGTTAACCCGATTGTTTTCTTACCCATGCAAGGCGATACCAAATATGGAGCGGTATCATCATAAGCTGATCAGCGAAGTGTTATTTTTATCTTGTGAATAATAAATTTATGCAAAATTTGGATCGATAAAAATACTAGTCTTGCCACATGATAATTAATACGAGATTTAAAGTCCATTTTTCATATTTTAGTCATAATTTGCTAGTTTCAAGAGATTAATCTGTATTAATGTAATAATATCTTGAAAAGTTTACGTCGCTGAAGGTAAAATAAAATACTAATAGAATTCAAATAATAATTGTATGCCATTATAATAATATAAGAATATTTTGTTATATAACTTACCTATATTCTTCAAACCATTTTTACTGAATGACCCTTTGGTATCTATTCTGGGCGATGAAATTAAGGTATGCGAGTCTTTCAAAATGCTCTGTTTTCATTTAACCTGGAATCAAGAGAAGCAGTTTGTTTTATAAAGTATGCATCCAAAGTTTTGGGAATTTTTTCACACTTAATTTATTCTTTTATTGTGAGTTACATCAGGTTATCACTGTTCAAAAATTATTATTAATACGTCAATATGCATAAGTGCAACAAGTCATTCAAAACCTGAAATTCGTAATAGTTTATTTCTTAACGAGTGAGGAAAGTGCCAGTTTTCCGCACGCGATTGCAATAATTACGTCCGGAAAAGACACATTCCGCAAGAGTTAGGAGAAGTATTCTGCATACTGATCGCTGAAGTCAAAATTTTTTTTTGATGATATTTGACTACAAAGTATTGCAATATAGTCAGCCGATTATGCACTACAGTTCCGAGATAAATAATAGTTCTATACAGCTGTTTTATGCATTGCAAGATTCAGAATTTAACACTCATCAGGCATATGAACTGAACTCATTTTGCACAAAAAATTTACTTGACCGGTTAATTTTTTAACTTCCGTGCGGCGAAATACTTTTCCGTACTAGTGTGAAAGAGTTCAACTTCTCAAACTAATCTGCGTGCAAAAAAGTGCAGTTTTCCACACGCTCGTAGAAAACAACAACAACAAGCTTGTACTCAAGTGAGAAATTATGAGATGTGCTGCAGAGCATTGCAACGTAATCATTTCTCCAATGGAAGAGCCATAATAATGATGGATGACGAGATATATTTCACTTTTTCGCATTCAAAAATTAACGATGGTTTTTACACAGATAACATCGAGGAGTGCCACCTTGAGTTCGCCACAAAGTCAAAAAATACAATGAAGACAAACTTCTAATATGGGCTATACCTTTTGTGCCACGAAACGGCAATCACCCAAATATTCCCCAAGCTTGCCCAATTCAAAGTTTTTGATCCCTGTTGTACAGAAGGGTCTATGACAAGATGAAGAACTTTTGCGCTGAATAATCTATCAAAAAATCTGGAAATCCATATAAAGTCTGTCCAGAGTGTAAGGCGAGAAGTCGGCCGTTCGTTAATACGATATTTTCTTTTTTTATTTAAGTTATAAATATTGTTGAATAATAATGTTTCTAAGATTTTTTAGTTGCTTTCTATATTTTCCCAAAACTTTAGATATACATACGTTCTTATTAAGTACGCTTGAAATTGAACTGGATGGAAGTACAGTCCTGTCGGCTATAAACGGATATTCTAAATATTGTTAATTATCAAACAGCAGATGAATGAAAAAAAAAATAAGAATAACATCGGGAATCAAAACAGTAGCCCTAAACATCCAACTTTTTTTATAAGAAATCTTCCATTTCTGGTTAATTGCGTTCTAGAATTATTGTTCGTAAAAACGATAAACCCTCAATTCCCGGATTAACAACGTAAATAGAAAAATGTTAAGAGTGAAGCTCAAATATTATTTTGTTCATTATCTGTACTTTCATGTGATTTTACAGAATTGAGGACGAGTTTCTTGAATCGGATGACTTGATTATATCCACATAGATATTTGAATATCAAACTCTACTTACATATTACCTAATAAAAATACATCGGTAATACCTGTACATTAATATATGTGGACTAATATAAGTGTAATATATTAATGTCATCTAAGGCTCTAAACGGGACACGTGACCGAGATACTTTCACGGCAGATGTTCCCAAGATTTCGCCCGCCTCATCCCACCCTGGCAACGCCTGTCAGACATGCACGACATACGGCTAGAGAGCGCACCACTTCGTCGTACAACTGGAAACATCTAGAATATCGTTTTACAATAACTCCTTTCTCTGCCGCACTGCATCACTGTGGAACTGACTCCCAGGACATCTGCTTCCTCCTAATTACAACCTACAACTATTCAAGAACCGTGTCAATCAACACCTTCGCACACACACCTCGTCGAGCGCCATGGGATCTCCCTTTAGTGTGTGTGCCACTACCATAAAAAAAGCTTCTTATAATGAATTTATAATGATAAATTAACATGCTAGAAACCTCGTACTGAATATCAAAAGATAGGGAGTTTTACTGTCCGAATGTACCTTTTAAAGTCACATCAGAAATTTCAAGAATTTGACATAAATCAATTTGCGGTAGATACATGTGATGGAGCAATTGATTAGGATGGTATTTCTGTTAGAGAGATCATTTAGATCATGCATGGCACGTTCAACCTTTCTATAAAAGGACAAAATTGCGCCGAGTTCCTACACAGGATTTTCCGACAATTATTTTTACATCAAGAACTAATATTCATATAACGATCGAAGTGCTATGAATTTCGCATCCATATAAAATTACAAAATTATAGGAGCTTTTCAAAAAGACTTATGAATTCCGCGATACCGATAACAAATAATTCATCTTTGTAGGATGTTATTGGTTTGTGGTTTAAAATAGCCCTTAGTTTGGAATGCATTCATATGATACTTTCTGCTAATGTTGTTTCAAATAGCTATATTTACTACTGCTTCTTATTCCCCTTCTGTTCCTTATTCTTGTTTAAGTTATTTTGGGTTGGTTCATAAAACTATGCTTCTCTAACCAGCCTAGCATTGAAAAAACCTAACACCATCAAAAAATATCCTGCGCGAGGAAAGAGTTGAGCATTATCGTAAGCAGGTCAAAGAAAGTGTCCTTCACTTCGTCATGCCTCTTTTCTGTTGATGCCTGTACTGATATTTACCATGGCCCCATTATTCTCACGCTGTATCATTTTTCACTAATGATTTCGAAGTCCATGCCAGTATTGCATAAGTATTATGGATTTGCAAATTTTTATGTTCCTTGTATTCGGTAATTTGGTTTCTTGGATATCTGTAATGCCCATCTGGCTGCTCCTAATCTAGACTAGCTAAACATATTCATAGTAATTGTTCGTGGCTGTGTTCATAATTGTGAATCTGTGCTTTCGAGGCTTATGTACTTGATTTATATGATTAGATTTTAATATGATAGGTTTGTTAAACCGGCACTGATAACTCAATTAACTCATCACCAGTAAGTACTTCATCGGCAAAGTAAAATACATGCTGGTAATACAATTATATTGCAGAAATTGATCATTGACAATTTGTTTCAGACAATTTGATAGAGTGTAAATACTGAATACTTTGATATTGAAATTTCTTGTACTGGGTTTGGGTTATTTCCCGGTAATTCAGACGTTATGGTTAAAAATAGGCAAATTCCATACCTCTAAAAGATATATTAAAAAAACGGCGAAGAAATTTAGGCAATATTTGAATACACCTCCCCACGCTCTTTTGACAGCCGCTACTGCTCTAGGCATGCTGATAATTACGCTAATATTGTAATGCAAGTTGGGCGAAATATTAATTAATTAATTATGTATGACGTTGGACGCCATTTTGTAGCACAATACTAGTTGTTCGCCAACTGTATACTACTTATCATAACCATAAGAATTTTTTTTTTAATAAATGATGTTCGTTTTGAGACTCGCTTTCTTGTTTTATGGTTCTTCTCTGGGGGTAGGTTGTTTTTCTTACTAGCCGTAATATTTTGTGGGCGCCACAGTTCCTAGAGACAATGCGAACTGAATGTGAATACTTAAATATAAATAAATATATAGACAATATATCTTATATATCAGAAATCGCAATGTCTCGTAGACCTCTATCCTGCGATAAATTAAAGAGGTAAGTTAAAAACAAGTTATATATTAACTATATAATTAAATTACAAATATGACTGATGGCATTATTTGAAATGGGGTTTATCTATATAACTAAGTTACAAATATAATTGATGCAATTTTTGAAATGTAGTTTATCTGATGAATATATTGACTTACCCTGGAATTGATTGCCTTTGGCTCCACAAATGATTGAATTTGATTTG
>MU184293.1:127449-140185 GCA_016904865.1 Pissodes strobi | reverse complement strand
TGCAAGTTTAGTGACCCTAATGAAATGTGTACCTAATTTCTTCGATTGACTTAGTAATGAAGATTAAAATTAATGTCAGAGATTAAAAAAAATTAAAAAGTTACAATTGGTCTTTACAATATGTTTATCTTCTGACTGGTTAATACTTAGCTTCGTCCAATTATTGGGACCTCCACTGGAACGGTTTCTGCTTGTTTCCGAGTTAGTATCTATTGGGTTTATCGAGGACTTATTTGGTTCACGAAGTATTGGTTCCCTTAGAGTGGTTCAGTACACCTGCTGTTTGACAAGCAAGGTGTTTTCTTAAATCAGACGTGCAGGTTTATAACATGAAAGAAGAAATATACTAGTCTTAGACCAATGTATAATGCTATTTAAAGAATATTCAAGGAAATATCATGTGAATATCAGTGACAATGTTAAGCGTATGATGAAGCAATCTACAAACTGAAAATTCACTGGTAAAAGCAGATATAATCAGAAACAGAAATGTTAGGTTGAGCAGACAAAAAGGAAAAATTATAAATAATTACTGTTACTCAAGATATCCTTTTTCTTTACTTTAAAATCTAAAATTCAGAATAAAATGATGATTGAAATATAAAATTTAAAAGAAAATAATGGAATGACGTTCCAATTCAGTGACTCTCGGTAAATTTAAATAAAAGGAAACTTTAAATTTGATAACAAATAGCGAAATAGAGGTACAACCTCTAACAATGAGTTTTATGACTCAAAATAAGTAAGTACTATGACTTTACTTAGACCCTTGGCACGTAAACAAAAACTAAGCGCAATTGCGCCTCAATTCAATTAAAGATAAAGATAATATAATCACTATCTCGCATCGAGATAGAAATTTAGATAAAAGATAAAACCAGATAAATTTACATATGTGAGATTAACCTCTCATAAATGCAAAGTAATTTCGGTACATCAGAATTAAGACTAGACAGGGCCAATCCTAACAATTATATGTTTGATGAAACAAATAAATTGAAAATTTAATTAAATGAACCTGAAAAAAAATTTAAGCCAGCAATACTATGAGAGAAAGTTCGGAGAAACTCTACTGAAAATTCAATATACTATCTTTGCAGATATATATAGAATTTACCCCGAGAATTAATCCAGATAATAGTGGTCAATTTGATTGAAAATGCGCAAAATAATGTGCGTGACCACTGAACGATAAAAGAATTACGGTGACCCTAAATTTGTACTAAGCCTCTTTCAAATTACATGAATTTGATTATTAAGAGACGCAAATATTCACCAGTAAATTGGTAATATTACCCAAAAGGTCACGACAACAATTAAAACATATTGAAGATGTAAGCTAATTAAAAGTGGAATATAAAATATTGAAGATGTAAGCTAATTAAAAGTGGAATATAAAAATGCTAAATTCATGCTTTAGTCAAATAAGACTAAGCGAATCATAAACAAATATTAATTATGTATTTAAAAATGAGAGAATTAGTCTAATATATTGCAGGACGAATTAAATATTTCAAGATTAAAAAGTCAGCACTCACCCGTCAACGTCTCAGCACAGGATAAAACATCTCGTATTAAAAATTCAAGACGTTGGACAAAATTATGTTTGCCTATATTTTATTGGCTAATTTTTAACATGTGATTATCACTATAAACAACGTAGCGCCAAGTAATAGAAATACTCAATATTAAATATAGTAAATCTATAGTAAAATAAAGTCACGAATTGTACGTACAAAATAGCGTACTAGCGCTCCTAAAATCGTTATTCGCAGGAAATAAATCAATTCGTGAATAGATGTCACTGGCGACTTAAATATTAAATATCGAGAATGATTTGCAATTGAATTGAAATTTTAGTGTAGCGGAATAAGCATATATTTCGTTACAATATAGGTTTCCAGAGGTCCTGGTCTCCATTCTTCAATCAACCAATCAGAGGATGATTAACAATTCTTGCAAGATCAAGTGTATTAGTATCTTCGATCAATATGAAGTTTTCTTAAGCGGGTCCCTTTCAGTATGTTCTTAAACTAGTTATTGTAGTAGATCTAACCAGAACCACATTACTAGTACAAAGGTTAGTCGTTCCAACCTTGCAATTTATTCTGCTGGAATCAAACTTGGCATTATTCAAGTACATACCTTTAGGTAGCATTTAAGAAGTAGTGCCACAGCCGCCACGCAGAGGTGATTACGGACCGGTTACCTTCTTTCCAGGGGCAATTTAATGCATTTATTCAAATACCGGCCTATATATCTGGAAGAAATCGTCCAAGAACAAAATATAGGGTACCTTTGAACTCCACAGACACAGGGCAGCCCATTTGGACCAGAATTGTTTTCTATCCCCTCAGGGGGGAGGTCAGTAACTCGTTATAATATGAGAAAAAGATCATTTCACGCTGTGTCACTGCGGACACTCGCGGCTTTTGTGTATGTATGGAGGGGGGAGGTGTATATGAGAGGGATGTGGGGGACGCTCCTATGCACAAGCGACCATACGGTGATTTTCCGTAAGAGAAGGAGAGAGAGGTTCAGAAAATAAAATCATTAAATTCAAAACATTTTAAATATTATAATTGTTATATTGACCATAATTATATGCGATTCATATCTAAAAACACAATTTTATCACGCTTTATCACAAAGTTTATGATATCATGAAACACTGTCATTGGTAATGTTTAAAATGTTTAATTGAAACCAGTGGCGTAACTAAAATGTTTTGGCCCCAACGCAAAATACATAAGGAGGCCCCCTCTTTCAGTCACAAATCACAATTACTAAATAAAAATTAAACAACCAGCTTTAATTTTTTTATTTATTTTTCATATAACATCAAAATTTTTATCTTTTATCAAAAAAAGCAAAACTCTAAAATAACTAAATTTTAACCAAGTAGTATTTATTAACGAAGTTGGAAATATTAATGAAATTTCCCTAGTTTAAAGCAACACTCGACTTAAACTTATTAAAATCTAAAACGATTTTTTCTCGTTTTACACACTGCAAATTCATATGCATATTTAAGATTTAATTTGTTGGAAGCTTCACTTTCGACGGAAATTAAAGATAAATATAGAAATCGATCTTGCATTTAAATACTTAGTTTACTAAAATATTCTTCAGGTCAATGTAATTAAATTTGTTTAAATCAAAATGTTTTTTGCAGTCATTTCTTGATTTAACTGTTTTTATAAATTGTAAGAGAAATGTTGCAATATGATTTGAGAATATTTTTGTTGATTGTAGCTCTTAAGATTTTAGATTTTGTTGAATTTATGAGATTTTTAGGTTGCAAAAACAAAAAGATACCACTTATCTTATTTAAACCTGTAAATCTAGTTGTTAACTGAGACTTTATAATGTCAATAGCTGATAAAAACACCAATTTAAAAAAATAAATAAAAATTTTGTGTGCTTAAACCACACGATACAAGTGAAAACGTCAACAAGCGGGGTCATCGTTTGTCAGAATTTCGATCCGAGCCTTCGTTGTAGAGATACCCCAAAAATCCCCCCTTCAATTAGAGCCCCCGTCCCCTCCTTTATGGTCTAAGGTGGCCCCCCATGGGGCGCACTTACCATACAAATTTCGAACCCGTACCTCTTCCCGTTCTCCCGAAATTAATTATTTAAGTTTTTACTTCTCTTCTCCCCAAACGGGGTAGGGTACGGGGTCCCGTTTTCGTCCAGGATCTTCTTTTTAACCCGGCTACATCCCCTGAAAATTTCAGTCCTCTACCTATACGGGAACATGCAGCGTTACGTTACGTTACGTGACGGCGTTACGTGACGGCATTAGTGACGGCGCGGTCTCATTCAACCCCCACAAGAAAAGTGCAGAGCGCTTAAAGAAGTTTTCACTTCAAAAGTGTTCCCTGGAATCAAAGTTAATTCATCAAATACTTTTTTTAATAACTTGTCGCTTACTCCTAAAATTAGTTGGAATGTACCATTTCAGAGCAGTTGTTCGTGCTTCTTTTAGAACCTCATTATAGCGTTGACGGTAGTTTTACGACATTGCTTTTTGTCCGTAGTAAAACAGAACTAGTTTCTTTTTGTAAAGCTTTGGAAGTAAAATTCACTTCTGATAACACATAATGTAACCTAATAGA
Organism: Pissodes strobi; assembly: GCA_016904865.1. Classification (NCBI taxonomy): domain Eukaryota; kingdom Metazoa; phylum Arthropoda; class Insecta; order Coleoptera; family Curculionidae; genus Pissodes; species Pissodes strobi. Next base: position 136,064 of record MU184293.1, on the reverse strand, counting down.
TAAGAATACCAACTCAACTCAAAATCTAGCATATTTTTCTTTATACGCCCAGCTTCTATTCTTTCATCCCTAATTTTACTTAAAAGCTCAATTTTTTTAAGTTTTTTTTTCACATTTACATCTTAATGGTTTATTAACAAAATGACCTAAATCACTTTCGAGTATTGTGTCTTTACTTGATATTAGGGTGTCTGACGATATTTCAGATTCATAGACCTTAGTTTTAGCACACAGAAAAATTTGGTCGCTTGTGCTGATGCCTGTGGCTTAGCCACCTGAAGTTGTGTTATACCGATCAAATATTCTGAGTGATCTTCGTCTTAAGAAAAATTATTGTCACCAATGTCATCGCGTTTGTACGGAAATGGTTGCAAATTTGGCTCAGACTGCGATTTCGTCGAATTTTTCTCTAATTCCAATTCTTTTTTTAGTTTTCTTTTAAATGCGGGCGCTTTTATATTTTTTTGTGGGCACTCATTTTTAAAACGTAGGAAAAATTAGCGTATCAAATACTAAAACTATAAGATAATGGTAAGGTAATGCTTTGGCAACAGGTTAAAATATGTCAACAAATGGGATTCTCGGGATGTCACACTAAAAGACGATGGTGCTCACTGCGAATCAAATCAGGATTAATCCTGATCGGCGACTGACGAGTGCCGCGACGCTGGTGTTGCCAAACTTTTCATTATGTATTAAATTATGTAGAACTTAATAAAAAATAATCCTTGCTTGACAGAAAGGTGTCCCTAGGTTCAGTCGACAGAAACCTTCAATATTAGGCACTGGACGAGTGGGCCCCAACGCATTGCGTTGGGGCGTCTTATGGTAGTTACGCCACTGATTGAAACCTAAAGGAATACAAATTAAGCTATTTTACTAGAACGTGTAAATACTCGGGTAATAATTATATAGAGATTTATCTAATCTGCACCCACATTGCATGGGCATTTACACAGGTCACAACCACCGATCTCCATATATGGATAAGTACAAACCGTCTGCATGCGTCGAAAAATCGTACCAATCATGGGGAAAAAAACCGGGTTCTGCGTCGGACAGAACTGTAAATAGGATAATTTTACTCATGCGCACAAACACCGAGAAGCGACAGAACGAAATCAGCTCATCGGTAATCAAAAATATTATCAAATTTCTCTGACCTTGCTGGTTGCTTGGGCTTGAAATAATTATTTTTTCTGTGTTTGCCGTAACGGGTTTCGGCGCTTCGTTTCGTTCACTTCTTGAAGTACGTACGTGCGCCTCAGCGGTTTATATTATCGTTTTCGTTGAAAATAACTAATTTACTCTTGGACATCTAGTTTAGTTTATTATTATAATAGTTCGTTATTAGTGTATTTTGTTAGTGTATAAGTTGGTGTAGACGTTAGGAATAGGATTTAAAGACAAAAGACCTTAAAAGACAATGGCGTCAACTGCCAAGGTCAAAGAAAACGGTGTTTGATTTAGTGTTGCCAAAATAAGGGTAGAATACTAGGAATTTCTTATTTTAAGTAAGTATAATTTTCTTTTAAGGATAACTGCAGCATAACATACATAATATGGGAATAATATCTTAAAAAGGGTTTATTTACTGTCACGATGCATAAATAGCAGTGAGTTTATTCAGTTTTATCATTTTGTATTAAAAGAGTCTTCTTATAGGTAGGATGGATTTTAATTTACTTTGTTGAGGTGCTTTGATGCTCTAAACAGTTTTTTTTTAGATCCTTAAATGGGTAATTGTTCGCCATACTTGTTTCTGTTATTTTAAAAGATTTTTAAAAATTGTTTTACATATTACATATATGGGTTCACTAATATAGAAATGATCGGTGGTGGGAGCTTTAATTTTTTTTAATATTTACCCCCTTCTTTTAAAAATTTAGGACAGAAAAGTGTAGTGAGTGACGTACAGTTTGTATGTCTTTTCTATCTGTAAAGGTAAAGAAAAAATAAAAGAAGGGAGTAAAAAAATGTTAAAGCTTCCTCCACGGATTATTTCTATATTGAGCCTATGGAACAGTCTGTAAAATATTTTTAAAAAAATCTATTAAAATAGCAGAAACAGGTATACGGAACAATGAGGAAGTTTCATCAATTTTTCGATAGCCCATGAAAAATAAGTGGACACGTGTTTATTCTTTTTTTCATAAGGCGAAAAATGAGGCAGATACGCCTTGAAATGTGCTTATGACGTCACAATATACATGAATTATTACGTTACACCATGCATAGTATATCTATATATACAAAACTTAAAACTGGCATAACTCGCGTAATATTCGTATTTAGTGGAAATAAAAAAATACTTATCGATTTTTTTTCACAGTTTAATTTCTCAGGAAACTTCCTAATTACCCTTAAATGTTTTAAGGTTTTCATGAGCATTTAGACATGTGTATAGTCTTAAGAATTTTGTATCTTGGTACATACTACCTACATATTTTGTATTATTGGCTTTTTCCAAATAGACTACTACTACTACCTAATGTAAGTTAATGTAAATAAAACGTTTATATCATGATGTTTTGTTTAAATAAACCTTTCTTTGTCCCAAAGTTATTTTAGCTATTCAATGCAACAAAAATTCATATTTTAAAAAACTAAAAAAGGTGTATTTCTTACTTACAGATTGTGGTATGTAATGTGTGAATGCAAAATACTTTAACATTACATATCTCTTTTAAAAGTAGTACCTATTCAAGACTAACTTAAAGAGAAAGTAAAATTTAAGGCAAACGCATGTAAAAAGGGTTTTATTAGGAGGTGCTTCCATTTTTTAATATTTTTGAATCAAAGGGATGATGATTTAAAAAATATATATATATTTGAAAATTTACAAGTTTCAGTGCTGCGCCTGTGTTACACTAGATTTTACAGTATAAATCATTCAAATTTTCATGGTCATAAAATCATTTTGGGCAAACTAGTTAATATTTTTAACAAAAAAATGCATGCACACATAAAGAATGTAAAAATTACGTAGGTACCAAAATATTTGGTAGTATTTTTTTTGCATACCTATCAATGGTTTATTCCTTAAACATAATTATATACTTACTGTCATATTTTTACATTTTTTAATTGGTTTTTGTGTTGCCCAGGGACGAGGAAAGAAAAGTTTTTATTTTTTTTTATCTCCAAAACAAAGCAAGATTCGGAAAAAATAGCAAAAGTTGTATATTTTATCGGTTGGTCTATTCTATTTCTTTTAAAAACCAATGGCTTGCAATTTTTGTGTTAAATATATCATCTATCAACTTGCTTTTAAATTTTTGGTAATATATACAACGGCAAAAATATTTTTCCAAATTCTTAAAATCCTGACCTGTCGCTTATTCGCGGCCATGCGGTGAAGAAGCACGTGGAATCGATCGATAACCTGCTAATTGAAACTGCGCAGTCTCAGAACTGTCTTATTTTGTTTACATATTCTGAAGGCGCATGAATCAGTATGATTTGTATCGCTTTGTGCTTATCCATATATGGAGATCGGTAGTCACAACATGCTATATTTTTACAGCTGCAGTTGCCCGTATTACCCCTTGCAATCATGAAGAGGCTGCCACGAGATTATTCGTCCATGCCGCTTGTGCTGTGCAAAGAGGGTCGTTGTCAGGACTTCTGATACGGAACGTCCGTATCAGAAGTCCTGCACTGGAATGTTCCGCAGTGCCCGAAGTGCCCGACCTGGAGGAACTGTGGATACATTGTCCTATGAGCAAGAACAACAACTCTATCGATGTCATAGTTTTGGGTAAATTTTATTTTTTCTGAATTTTTAATAAGTTTAAGTGCCGAAAGTTTCTAACCAGTTCACTATTCGTTTTCCAGATGAGCAAAATCAAAAACAGTTCTGGGCCAACGGTACCCTAATTTTTGTTTTTGGACGATTTCTTCCAGATATATAGGCCGGTATTTGAATAAATGTATTAAGTTGACCCGGAAAAGCAGGCAACCGTTCCCTAGCCGCTCCTGCGTGGCGACTCTGCGGCACCACCTCTTAAATGTTACCTACAGGTATGTAATTGAATCGTGCCAAGTTTCATCCCAGCAGAATGAAGTGCAAGGTTGAATTTAAATCTCTGCCTTACCCTCCATAGTAAACTCCTAAAGCATGTCGCCGCAGACATAAAAGGTCCAAGTCCATTTTCTTTATTTTAACGTCAGTATATTGTTTTAGCTGCTACTTTGAAGCAAATATTTTTCAATCTAAGTGAGATTTGTGAAATTTCAACTTGCCTGTATATATAGACAACAAAGCAGTTCTTCTTTATTACATCTGGATAGGTAAACAATTTTCATTAAATCGTCTTTGGAAGAATGCCGATTTCAAAACCCCAGCCCTAGCTAGTGATATTGCACATTGCGGCTTGCCTTATGGCAAGGAATGTCTCATGCCCCTGTCTTCCCCTCACTATATGATATATATTGTTTACAAATTCCTACTCTACTTAGTACTGATACACCTTTTAAATATCATGTTACGCCATAACATAATCTAATGAAATTATTGGGCTTATTTTCAGAGAGACATTTTAGTGATTGCTTCCTCTTAGAACTAATTAGAAAAACAACGAAGGGCCCTTAACACCTGATTCAAAAAAAGACGGTAAAAATATTTCGAGGGCTGACAGGACCAAGAAACAAACTGATTTTATTTAATATTTTATAGTGTATATATGGCAACATACAACGCGAGAACATTATCAACAGATGATAAATTGATATAACTAGAAGAAGAACTTAAATACATTAAATGGGACATAATATGGCTAAGTGAAGTTCGAAGAATAGGTGAAAATCAATTCACCCTAAACTCCGGAAATGTTCTCTTTTACGTAGAAGAAGAAAAAGCTATAAGAGGAGTTGGATTTTTAGTTCACAAAAATACGTCAAACAAATCGTAGACGTCAAAAAAATAAGCTCACGAGTCATATATATAATTCTTCAGCTAAATACAAAACATTCAATACAAATAATCCAGACCTACACCCCAACAAGTGACTACTCAGAAAAAGAGGTTGAAAACTATTAAGATATATCCACTGCCCTACAGGAAGGAAAACACGCTTCACTTTATTAATTGGTGACTTCAATGCCAAAATTGGAAGTAAAATGGATGAAGCCGAAACAGCCATAGGACAACATGGTTTAAGAGAAAGAAACGAAAGGGGAACTGCATTAATAGAATTTCTACATCATAATAATTTTTATGCGATGGACACCTTCTTTCAAAAGAATAACAACAAAAAATTGATATGGATAAGCCCAGATGGTAAAACTAAAAATGCCATAGACTTCGTATGCAGCAACAGGAGGGATATTGTCAGTGACGTAGATGTACTAAATATATTATTGACAGGAGTGATCTGAAGCGAGACTGAAAATAAATATAGGGAAGGGAAGAACCAACATGATCTTAAATAAAAAATACAAGAAATGGAACACTCCCAAAAACATAAATAAGTACGAAGAACCACTGAATAACTCCCTAAAGATAAACGATCACGTCACAGTGGACAAAATATACGAAAATATTACAGCGAGTGTGAATGCAGCAATTGGAAATAACTGCCAAAGTAAAAACAAGGAGCAAAAACTAAATCAAAGAACAAAGACACTAATGAAACAGAGAAGCGAAATGACAGATAAAACTACTGCAGAGTACAGAAACATCAACAAAGAAATTACCAAGGAAATGAGGAAACATAAAAGAGAAAAAAAAGCAGAAAACATTGAAAACATAATAGAAGAAAACAGAAGCCTGAAAGTTCTAAGAAAGAAAAACGTGATGTGGAAGAAGGACTTACATAAAATCAAAAACAAAAATGGGGGCATAATGACGAACAAAAGAGACACAATAACAACTATCGAAACTTTTTACAAACAACTATACTCAACACACAACAAGGAGTTAAATACCAATATCTCTAAAGCGCTAAACCAAGGATCGAAAGACATTTCTGAGATAGATGAAGCAGAAATCATGGCCGCTCTAACTAAAGAGCATGAAAAATAATAAATCACCAGGCGAAGACGATCTAGTAATAGAAAGCATAAAAAATGGAGGACAAAATATTATTAAAGCCCTGAAGATCCTATTCAACAAATGTCTTCTCGAAGGGATAACACCATCTCAGTGGGAAAACGCACAAATTATTATCTTATATAAAAAAGAAAATAATACAGATCTTGAAAATTATAGACCGATCAGACTATTAAGTCACATCTACAAATTGTACACGAAGATTTTAACCACACGCTTAACAAACAAACTCGAGTTTTTCGTTTCAAAAGAACAAGCAGGATTTAGAACAAAATATGGAACAAACGACCACCTTCTCACAGTAAAAGCTCTTATCGAAAAGTGCATAGAATACAATAAGCCGCTTATGCTGAGTCGTTATTATTATATTCATTGTTATACAGGGTGGCCAAGTTTTGCAAATACACCCTGGGCTAATTTTATTTTTAAATGGAACACCCTGTATATTTTATTTTAATTCTAAAGATAATATTTCTAGCTTTCAAAAAATACCGTACATTATACTTCTCTGGCCAATAGTTTTGTAGTAAAATAGCACTGAAAACCCTTTTCTTCCAATAACGCGGGCGTGCCTCAGGGCGAAATTCTTTCACCAACTCTGTTTCTCATTATATTAATGACCTGCTGACCTAAACGCATAACCTGCTTACAGTTTTGAGAATAACAGTACCCATGTCTCAAAATTTAGATACGAAAAACCTTTACGAGCGACTGAGACTTATCACCGCAGACAGGAGCAGATTACAGCAATTAGTAAAGACCTGGAGAAAGTTCAAACTTGGGGGGAGAGTAACTTGGTCCAGTTCGATGCAGCAAAGACACAAGCAGCCACGTTTACGAAGAGGGAAATTACTTCGGGCCCTGACATCATTATGGCAGGATCGATCATTCCTTCATCCTCACCAATCGGACTGCTAGGTGTCTCGGTCAACAGCAATATGTCCTGGCATGACCACGTTGCTAACATCGCAAAATCAGCCTCGCAGAAGCTTGGTGCGCTATTTTGCAACAAAAAACTGTATACACAGCAGCAGTTACTCTTGCTCTACAATGCGTAAATAAGACCGTTCTTAGAATGATGCTCACACATCTGGGGTGCCGCACCAAAGCACACCCCAAAGCTGCTGGATTCTATCCAGAAGAGAGTTGTTCCTCTTGTAGGCGATCCGGAGTTGACCCGGAATCTGGATCGTCTGGAACACCGCAGACATGTGGTCGAGATATCCCTGTTTTACAGATACTTTCACGGCAGATGTTCCCAGGATCTGACCGACCTCATCCCGCACCTAGTAACGCCTGTCAGACAGGCACAACAGACGGCAAGAGCGCACCAGTTCGTTGTACAACTGGAAACACCTAGAACATCGCTTTATAAGACCTACTTTGTCTGGCGTACTGCATTACTCTGGACTCACTCACTCCCAGGACATCTATTTCCCCCTAATTACCTACCTACAACTCTCAAGAACCGTGTCAATCAACATCTTCGCACACACACCGCTCGTCGAGCGCCATAGGATCTCCCTTTAGTGTGTGTGCCACTACCATAAAAGAAAACTGATAATTGAATATCTTTGTTTGAAATTGTTTTTTTAATTTACTTTACGTTTCCTAAAAACAATAATTTCCTGTTTCTTGGGATATTTTTAATAAAAATTGAAAAGTTTCGGGTAAATCTTCTGTTTCATTTATGATGGTGTCATGTCTTACTGATATTAGATATTCAATAATAATCAACTTAAAATCAGCATAATCGTATTAGAATGCAGAAAATTTGTTTTCAGTGCCATTTTACTACAAAACTATTGGTCAGAGAACTATAATGTATGGTATTTTTTGAAAGCTAGAAATGTTATCTTTAACATGAAAATAAAATATACAGGGTGTTCCATTTAAAAAAAATGAGCCCAGGGTGTATTTTTAAAACTTGGCCACCCTCTATAATAATGAATAATTTTAAACAAATTGTAAGCGATTATTGTATTCAAGGATATGATACGTTTCATGGAATATTTTGATTTTCTGTACCTGTTTCAAATGCTGTCAAAAAATGACCGAAATGAGCATTTTTTCAACTTTAACCGCGCCCCAATCCCTTACTATAAGTTTTAGCCCTAGTAAACCTTATATCAAAGTGATCGCAATTAAGAGAAGAATAAATTGGGATAAATACATACCGGGTGTTCCATTTAAAAAAAAACAAGTTTGGTTCACCACGACTTTTTCGGACCACCCTGTATTATGGCTATATTTTTAAAACATAGCGTATTTGACTATTAACAACATGCAACAAATATTTTTTCGAAATTCCTCACAGTTTACTCACAATCGTCCACCCCATCTTGATTGCACCGCCCTCTATATTCTCGTGCCTTAAAAGCTAGCATTAAGTAAATGCTCATTGCATGTAATCAAAATTGACATGAATTTTTAAATTTAGTTTTCTCGTTATAACATAAAAAGATTATATTTTTTGCTTCCCCTTAATTCATCTAGTGGAAAGATAGTAATTTTATATATTTTTTCATTTTGTAGATTAACATATTTATATTTCTCGCGTTCG